>RJWT010014227.1:0-21221 GCA_004365215.1 Cuniculus paca
CTCCCTTCCCTTGTTGCTTTTGCTGTCTTCTGCCCATCACAAATTGCTCTTGTCTCTGAAGACACCCTACCTTGGAGTCAGCTGATTATGTACTGAAACATCGACAAACTGTGAGTGAAATAAACCTTTCCTCTCTAATTTTGCGTGGTAGGTATTTTGTCACAACAACGAGAAAAGTAACCAAGAGAGAGAGCTGATTAAAATAGCAAACAGTCCTTTCTCAAATAGGAAGGGCATCAAGAGATGGAAAGAAGAGTTCAAGAGGGGAGGGAAAGGAGATGAAAAAGGAATTACAACGTATTATGTACATGTACCAACCCCATACAAGGAATGTAAACATGCTCTAATAAAAAACAATTACCAAAAAAATAACAAACATAGTTCATTACATAGAACCTGAAACATTGTAAGGGCTTAGAAAATGTGAGTTCACCTTCCCTGTCCCTAATAGGTATATAATCCATGTCAGTTTGGTGACTAGAATTGAAATCAGAAGCCAAGGTCAGAGCAATGTAGTAAGTTCAAAACAGGTAAAAACTAGAACCTGGCAACTACACAGTAACTACAATTTGGGACCAGTCACTGCTTAGGAATAAGGAGTAGGCATCCATCTTCATTGCCCACCTCAAAGGATAGGGGGTCAACTGCACAACTTGCTTTGTCAGCTGAAGACAAGAGGATGTGATGTGATCGAAGACTTGAATAACACTTGCACAATTGACCTGGTCAAGACTTCACCAGTGCCTGAAGAACATGCCCATGTGAGGCTTCTGGTACAGGAATAGGATAAGAAACATGTGGGGCAGAGTTATTGAGACAACACTAAGCAACCCCAAATGTAAGCTAAATAAATACTGATTTCTGTGTACCTATGAGACTTCATGGTTATTTATTATGCAGTAAATAAATTTGGATAGTGAGTAGATGGCATTTTTATTCCACTGTCTCGAATTGGTTTTTGAGAGTGAGAAAGTTATCCGATAGAAGGCCTTGGCCAGCACATCTCACACTCAGTAAGAATCTGCTTAGTTCCTTCCAGTTCAGATAAGAGCCCATCAATAACAACAGTAAAAAATCATAGTACTATAGCTCTGGAAGAGCGACTAGTGATTATCACACCCTACAGATGAAAAATTATCCAAAAGTGAAGTAGATAGTGCAAAGATGCCCAGGTGGTACATTTGTGGATTCATTAGCAGTTCCTGAATTTCAGCGCTTGGCCACTCTAAAAATAACAAGCCTGGCATAAATGGGGCATTGAATCAGAGTCAACAAATAAAGAAAAACAAAGTAAATGTCTGTTGCTCAGGCTGAACCACAGGCAGAAGGGAGGTCATAGTGATTTTCTTCTAATTTGAAGTTTAGTCTTTCCTGAGAGTGGTCATAAACCCAGGGAGGCTCTCTAGAAAAGCCTGATGGAGTGAGGTTTGAGTGTACATGTCAGGCAAGATGCAATGAGGAAGTGAAACCAAAATGCATGAAACAAACAATTTTTTATTACTCACAGGTCCCAGAGAAGAAAGAATACTGCCTGGAACCTAAGAGAAAATCCAGAGGTACAAGGGAACTATACAGTTGCAGGGAGAAGGAGAAACAGAATGTAGAACTATGCATTTATTAAGGCTCTTGGGCATTTTCCTCTAGCCTTGCCTTAAAGATTGTGGATTGGCTAGTTTAAAGAAAACACTAGTGATGGTGGAAACTTATTTAGATGACCATGGTGTAGAAGATTTGGGTTTATCATGGTCAAAAGCTGTGGGATGAGTTAGGTTTGGGGATAGTGAGATGAGGAACAAGCAAGCTTATTGCAATCATATGCTTGGGGAATTTTTAATTAAGCCAAATGTGATGGAATGACTTGGGTTTTCACACAACTTATGTCAGGGCTAGAAATGGATCCCCAGGCAGCAACTGTATTAAACAAATTTATGACAAAACCTATATCTTTGCTTTCTAAAGAACACTAGTATTTTGGGAGGTCTAGGGACCTTTAATAGTTGAGAGGTGGTGGTCTGACATTTTAAATTTTCTACTACTAACATTATTTTGTTTCCTGGGGCCCATCACAATAGAAGATTTACTCCTTACATGTTCATATCATGATTGTTTTTTGTCATTTAGTGGAGTTTTCTTTAAGCTTTTGGACTAGAAGCTCTCCACACTAGGAACAAGAGATTTCCAAGTTACTTTACAGTGGTTTAGTGAGAAGTTCTTTCTGAGGATTGCCCCTGCATTATCTTTTAGTGACTTTACCTCAGGAATGAACTTAGTATCAGTCACCCCAGTGCACCAGGAGTATCCATGATCAGAAGTGAGCCTGCTGCACATAGAACACTGGCATTTTCCACATCCCTCCACCACACTCTGGTTTCCAACTGTCTTAGTTACTTTTCTCGTTGCTGACACAAAATACTTGACACCTAAAGTTAAAGGGGGAAAGATTCATTTAGTTCACAATTTGTAGAGGTTTCAGTCCATGATCAGCTGGCTCCAAGGCCAGGTGGCACATGGCAGAGGGGCAATAGGTCATGGCAGGGGAAGACAGCAAAAGCAACAAGGAAGAGACAAGTCTCTTTCTATCTCTTGTATGGTACCCAGTTTACCAGGATTAGGATGGTGCAATCCAATCAGTGGCCTGATCCAGCAATCACCTGCTCTTAATCCCATGTTATAGTCAGGGTTTTACAAGGGAAAGGATTTAGGATTCTTTTATAATATTCACCCAAAGAGTCAAATGCAAAAGAGTGCAGGAGATCTGTCCACACCTTAGAGACCCAAGAATCCAGCTGAGGGCCTGGATCCCATGGCAATGTCCTGCATGAGTCCAGCAGAAGACCTAGAGGCCCTGGTAATGCCCCTCATGAGTCCAACTGGAGGCCTAGAGTCCACAACAATGTCTCATGCAAGTCTGTTTCAAGGATCTGCACTGGGAAGACTCAAAAGGTCAGTGGTGGAAGGTAAAATGTCTATGCCAGTGGGGGGAAGGATCTGTGCCAGCAGGCTGGGGTATCCGAATTATATTAAGGAAGCTATGCTCAAAGTAAGGACCAGAGCTCCCCAAAGAAAACAGTAGCTATCCTCAGTGACAGTGAGGACACAAGCTCCTAGGATGATGAGAATAGCCAAGTTCACATCAGGAGAGCCAGTGCGGCAAGCTTCTCCAGGAGAATCGACAGCTCACTATCTTCCTCTCCAGTTCTCCTTTTTATGCTGCTGGCAACAATCTTCAGGTGGTCCATCCAGAACCAGCACATTGATTCAGTTCAGCTAGGTGTTACAAGTTGACCATTAGATAATTCACCACATCCCAGCACCACTAATCCCAGAGCTGCACTATGAATCAATTACACACTCTAGATTCAACCACCTCCAAAAACACCCTATGACCACATAATGCTTTGGGGGGACATGTAGACACAAACCAAAACATTAACTGTATGGCTGCTTACTAGGAAAGAGGCTAAATCACAGTGATCCTCCCTGATCCAGGACCCCACCTATTCCTATTTTATTGATTCTCCAGTGCCATCTGTGAGGAACCACTCAGACTGTTTTAAAGCTCAGGGGCATCTAAGGACACCTGAGGACATGACATCACTTGTTTAGCACAGGTTCATAGTGCTATACAGTTAGGTAACCATGACTTAGCACAGGTAAACACACATGGGCTGGTTACGGCACTATTAAGAGTATTAATATGAGATAACAACCCGTATAAGATTTGTACAGGAAGCTCATGCTTTTGTGCTTTGATACCTTTGTGCTCTGCTCTGCTCCACACTGCCTGCTGTTGCTGCTGATGTCTCGCACAGATGCATTCTTTAAAATCTCACCCTTCGAAATCTCCCTTGGGCCCCCCAAATGGGCCAACACCATCTATTGTAGGGTGCATCACCAATTTCATAACATATTTTCAGAGGTAAAAGGGAGCAGCACTATATTACATGTATAATTTATGGTAAGAAACATTCCAGTTTCAGAGGTATTAAAATATGAAAAAATAATACAACTCAGAACTGCAAAAATATGCATTCCCAAATGGATGCAGATGCATCATCCCCACTATTTTTTTTTTTTGGCATGGCTATGTTGGTTTGATTCTTGTCCATCATTGTAACCCAGAAGTTACGATTTTTACCCACATATTTTAACTGAGTCTATTGCCCTTCTTTTTTCTGACATGAAAGTGTCAATTTCAAAGAAAGCTCTTTGGATTTTCATTTTTATCTCAAGTCTGTGATTCTATCTGTTCATGCTTAGAGACGTATGTGCTATTCCATTTCTTCAGGGCAAGGGAGTTGGCAGCATGACATAGAAGCTAAAAGCCTCTTTGGCCATCTTAAACAACATCAGGGTAAAGGAATTGGGACAGTGGCTTCCTCCGAACTTGAGAGACCACTGCTCTGTGAGGATGAGGAACTCACCGCAACTCATCAGCATTCTTAGTTAACCACTCCTGGCCAGCCTAAGAATAGAAATTTACTGAAAAGATCATAGGCTGCTCAGATAAGCACACAAAGGCAAAGGGATGAAGTTCATAAAATAGGAAGTTAGAAGATAGGTCAGAAATGGTCACAACCAACATTACAGACTCCTTTGGTGAGGATAGCACTACTGAGCTCCCCAGTGCCGTGGCTGCCACTTACTGTCTTGTGACAAGGCCATGGCCACTGGTCCAAAAACTAGTGGTGCCCCAGTAGAACTGGGCACTGAACACACTGCTGTAAATGCCACATTAATATTTCTCTGCTTAAGACATTCTTCATCTGAATAAGCTACAAGGCTTGTTCTCCCAAGGCCTATTGTCCTTAATTAAATATTATCTTCTCAGTGGTGCCTTCAGTGGAGCAGTCATACTATTTAAAATTGTTACCTTCAAGAACTGATGCCTCCCTCCTTTCACATAAAATACAATACACCCATTTCCTTGTTTATTTTCTGCCCACTATAGAATGTAAGTTGTATAGGACAAGAATTTTGGCCTATTTTGCTCTATGCTACAGTTTCGGGACCTTTAAAAGTACCCAGCATAAAGTAAGCATTTAATACACATTCACTGCATAATGAATGAAGTAGGGAAGAGTGAAATGATTCTCAATAGCTTCTACTTCTTTGAGTTACTCATTCTCAATGCTAAGGCTGTGTAGTGGGTTGGTTGACAGCAGGTAACACATGCAAGTTGAATCATCAAGGAAGGCTTGGAAACTGTTGTTTTCTACAATGATATTTGCTTCTGTTTGATGTCTTACCTGGGCTAACACCTGAATTTCATAACTATTCTGTCTCAATTATTTATCCTCCCCATGCTAATACTACTTCCACAGGGTTATTTCTGAATTGCAAATTTAATTATGACACAAAGGCATCATCTACAGATTTATTTATTGATTGATTAATCTTTTTTGAGACAGGGTCTTGCTATGCAGTCCAGGCTGGTTTTGAACTCACAGTGATCCTCTGCCTCAGCCTCCCAATTATAGGAGGCTTCAAATTAAAAGCCTCAGTCCTCTCTACTCCACACTAACAGGGTAAGCACTGTATGATTTGCTGTAGCATAAAAGACCTTCCGTGTTGGGTCCCTGCTTGTATCTCCTCCTGCTCCCTGTCTCACATCTGCCTACAGAACACTTACTCTTTAACTCTGTGATATTTAATTGTAGTGTCAACTTGAATAAGAAGCCTAGCTGGTCAGTTTGGCATAGTTCTAGGTATGTCTAGGTGACTTACTAAAGAGGGAAATTCCACCCCGGGTATGGATAGTACCAACCAGTAGACTTGTAGCCTGGATGGAATAAAAGGAAAAGAAGGAAGTGTCACTTCTGCTTCTTCAGTGGAATTCCAGTCTTCACCATTACCTTTGAATATATATCTCCAGACTTCTAGTACAGGCTTGCAGTACAGACATTTTAGCCTTCCACAGAAGAACATTTGGCTTTCTGATACAGACATGCATGGGCTTCTGCAGTACACTTTAGGCCTTTTACTTTTGACTAGATCCTCCAACTCTATAACAGACAGATGCATTTTCCACACCTCTCTGTAAGCTTGCCTAGCTCATAAATGCTTTGTATATGATAATGTGTGTGTGTGTGTGTGTGTGTGTGTGTGTGTGTGTGTGTGTGTTATATCTGCTCCTCTAGTGAACCCTAACTGATACAGATTTTGGTACAAGAGAAGTGGGGTCATTGTTGTAATGCTACCCAACCATGTGATTCAGAAACTTTTAGAAATGGTTCATGGGATGTTATGAAAAATTTAACAATGCTAGCTGGAGAAACAGCCCTAGAATGCTGCAAAGTCAAGCTTGATGAAAGAGTCTGGTGAGAGCTCAGAAGACCAAAATGTTGGTAGTAATGCAACTGAGAAAGACCAGCCTCAAGAGGTTTTGGTTGGGAAGAACACCACTGGCAGTTAGACCTTAGGCCAAGTGTGCTATGTTTTGGCAGAAAATTTGTCTGCATTTTGTTCAAGTCCTGAGATTTTATGGATGACTGTGATTAAGATGATAGACTAATTAATCTGGAAGAGGAAATTTTAAGACAATCTAAAATTGAGACTGTGGCATGGATCTTGTTGGGAGCTTTAACTGGATCTACATTGAGAATTGAGAGCAAACAACCAGCAGGATTATGTTTAAAGTTTTGAATTTGGCCAGAAGAGAAGGTTCTGTAAAGTTTGGGCCTGCAAAGATGGAGCAGGGGGCAGCCTGGCTGCTAAAAAGATTAGCACTAAAAAGAAACAAGCACTTCAAATCTCAGTAATACAAAGGATTTCTTGAGGACCTAAGAGGAACCACCAAGGCTCCACCCTTCACAGGCTCAAAGTTGCAAAGGTGAAAGACTGTCCTTTGAGAAGAGAGCCTCAGGCATCATGTTCCAGAATGCCAGCAGCCTAAGGAATGGAAATTGATTCCTCAGGATTCAGCTCACCATGCCGAGCCATGCAGACATTCGGAGGCCTCTGCAACCACCAACAAGATGCAAAAGGGCGTGGCTACTGCTCAGGCTGGTGACAGAACTCAGTGTCATCCATGTGGAGCTGGTTTTAGTTGCATGCAGAATGCAAGAGTTGTGGCGTCTGAGAGGTTTCCATCCAGATTTCAGAAGGCCTGGGATGCCAGGCAGTGTGCCTCTGAGAGGGCCATGTGTGAAGCTATGAGTGTAAAGCCAAAAGTGCAGTGGAGATTCCAGAAACTTGAAAAAGCCAAAAACATGGACCATCTGAGGAGACCTGCAAGGTGTGAGCAAAACCAGCCCAACCAAGAAGCCATGAAGGCAAAAACAGCAGCAGTGCCATCAGAGCAGGTCCATCTAAGCACTTTTGAGTTGATGTCTTGCCACAGATTGCCCCAGGCTCTGGAAATGGAACTGTGGGATTTAATGTTTGCTCTTTTGGATGTAGGTCCCATTCATTTTTATCCCTCTATTTATCTCTTTTGGAATGGGAAGGTTTATTCCATGCTTTTGTATGTCGGCAGCATTTAAATTTCTTTTCATTTTTATAGGGGCTCACAGTTCACCTTATATCTCAGAGGATACTCTGGACTTAGCATTTTGCATAAAGGTATGGGTGTGAGTCTTTTGACAGCCAGAGATAGAATGTTATGGCTTATACCTAGATGTTCCCTTAAAGCCTCATGTGCTCATGGTTTGGGTTTTTAGGAGGTGACTGGATTATGGAAACGTGATACCTCTCAGTGGATTAGTACACCCTTGACTTTATAGCTAAAGTGACTTGGGAGATACGACCTGGTTGAAGGAGGTGGTCACTGGAGGTGTGGCCCAGAAATGTGTGTCTTTTATTGTCTCTTGATCCCTCTGCTTCCTGTTGACATGCCATGAGCTGTTTCTACTCTGCCATACCCCTCTGCCATGGTGCCCTGCCTTGGAGCCAGCTGACTATGGACTGAAACCTCTACAAATGTGAGCCAAAATAAACCTTTCCACCTTAAAGTTGTAGATTTTGGTTCTCAGCAAGAGAATGTAACTAAAACAAACTCCTAGCACAAGTACTTCTCCAGTGTCCAATGTGATTCACAGTATCTGACTTCCCCTACCCTTTCTCAGCCCTGGAAAGGGCTCACCCTTGCTATTGGCTCCTCCTTTATGCACCCCTGGTACAACCTTTGCCTTTAGTTCACTTTCTTTTTCATTCTTTCATTAGTGACACTCAGTAGGAGCTTTTTGCACGTCACATAGTGAGCCACAAGCTGGTGGTTCAATTACACATGAGGCACATCTCACTCCTGACACAGAAGAGCTTACATACAATAAGCAAACAACTATGAAAAACAGGCATTAATAAGTACCATGGAAGCAAAATGCAAAGTCATTTAATAGCATGTAACATTAAAAAGAAACCTAGTTGAATAGCCTAGTTCATCTCAGCTGAGACTGAATGGAATTGAAGGTTTGAAGCAGTTGGTGGGAGGGTGATCAGGGAAGAGAAAGGCTGAGAAAAAGAAGTGTCAGACAATGGGTAGAAACACCAGGGCTAAAATCCTATATTGAAAGATTTTCTTACTCAAGAAACCAAAAGAAGAACATAGTGAATGAAATGTGATGAGAAGGAGCTTGGTAGGCACTGTTGCTACAGGGATAGGAAAGAGCCAGATCATACTGGGCTTTAGACAACCATGCTACCAATTTTGGATGTTATCCTAAGGACAATATAAAGCCATCTAAGAATTTTAAGGGAGAGAGATTCAGAATATGACTTGCATGTTAAATGCATCATTCTGACCCCAATGTCAAATATGGTTGGAGACAGACAAGAGTAAAGATAGGAAGCTGTCTGGGAACCACCTCACTACAAGTGACAGTGATGGAGGCAGAGAAGGCTGGTGGCCCTGAAAGTGGAGATAACAGGTGAAGTTAGCAGGGATTAGGAAGCTATTACACTGGTCAACAACTGTGTGAGGTATGAAGGGGGAATGTGCCTAGCATGACTCATGAATTTCTGGTATGAAAAGCAAAGCATGGTTCTTTTTTTTGACTCTGCTACTCAGAATGTGGTCCATGAACTGGCAACTTTGCATCTCCCAGAATTTGTTAGAAATGTAGAATACTGAATGAGAATCTGCATTTAGAGAAGATCTTCAAGTGCTTCATAGACACATTCAAGTTTGTAAAGTACTATCCTAGTGGACTTTAAATTTGTAAGCTTACCACAACAGGTATGCACAGATGCTGCAAAAGTTTGGCAAGTGATTATGAGTATATACATATGTGTATGTGTGTCTATATGTAACACACACATTAAGACCCATGCAAAAAAGCAAGCAATAGGCAAATATTCCTGAAGACTAGAGCTTTGTAAATTTCCATAGAAGACAGTTTGCAAAATGGTAAATTTTCCTAGTTTGAAAGAATACTGTTGACAAAATATACAGGAGAGGCACTGCACTTTCCAGACAATCATAAACAGAATAATATAGAGTTAACAAAAATAAACTACGAAAAACGTGTTTTTGCAAGTAGGAATATTTACATGTGATAGCTGCATATCAACCTGAGGATCTGTAACCACGTGAAGTTTCTCAGTTGACCAGTAGAAGAACATGGACTCAACCTGGTTCCCTTGGATTTTTCTTGTCTTGCTTGACAAAGGACTGTTTACGAGAAACCATAACAAGTACAGATACAGTATAGCCACATGTCACTTATTAATAGTGGTAGTCTGTTGATTGGCCTTTCCTGCCCTTTAGTTTTAGCTAAAAAATGAGTTAACTAGTAGGTTAATTGAATGTTATCTGGGAAGTGCACACACACACTGTGTGTATGTGTGTGTTTGGGTGTGCATGCACGTGTGTGTGTGTTGTGTTTCAGTGGATCACACTTCAGGAGCTCTAGTATTCTGGGGAAGAGGGAGCCATGGAAATCATCCTCCCACTGGCTTCTGGGTCCTCACCGGCCACCCTGGAACTCTGCCCACTCTTACTTGCCGAGATATGTCTGTCATTTTTGACTGAGTGTGATTCTATCAGCCCAGTGACTTGTCAGGTCCCAAAGAAATTAAAAAAGGAAAAGTCCAGATGGTGACATTTGTGGTGAAAAAGAAAAGTGTCTTTTTCAGTCAAGCTGCCTTCCAATTATTTAAATTTATACAGATTTTATTTATTTATTTGCCATTTTCTCTTCTAAAAGGAGAAAGCTACAGGCCGGCAAACAGGTTACCTCTAGCCCATCATGCTGCCCCCAGCTGCTCCTGGCTGGAACGACTGGTCTGTTGTGGAGTTGGGGGAGACAGGAAGGTTTGCCAAAAAATAGCCCCCAGCTTTCGTCAAGTGACTGTTTTCTATTGTTCTGATTTAGTGGCACCCCTCAACTCTTCCTTCCCAAGCTTTAGCTTTTTAATAGAATGAAGTTCAGTGTGATTCATTCTTTAAGAATTGGGGATGGGGCGTGTGTGTACTTATTGAGCTTGGGTAGCATGTAAAGAATGATAAATGCTGGTATTAGTATCAACTAACATTTAATGAAAGCTTACGTGTTTTAAGTGCTTTACATGCATTATTTCACTAAGTACTCATAGCAACAAGATGAGATTTATGTACTTTATCATTCTCATTTTTTTTCAGGTAGTAAAAGGAGAAAATCAAGCTTTGAGAGGTTATGTAAATAGTTCAAGGTCACACACTAGCAGGTGGCAGAGCCATAATAAGAATCAGGTCATCTGTTTCCACTGAAATCACCAAAATTTATAGCACAACAATCTCCACAGCATAACTCCCCAGAAATGAAAGATTTCGTCTGGGTGCTCAGGGAGTTTTGAGGGAGGCTGAGTAAGACATCACAGGTACTGAAGGAGATGAGCTCAGAGGAGGTGTAGGCACTGACCAAAGGCAGTAGGGGCAGAGGCTACAACCCAAACAGCCATGGAAGCAGGATTGTGGCAATGCTTCGGAAGCACCTAAGCTTAGAGTACAGGATATGGGTGACATACGAATTTAGGGAGGCCAGCAGGCTGTTGCCATGTTGTGTCTGCCAGACTATGGAATATGTTCTTCTCTTAGACTTCAGGACATTTTAAAATAAGGAAGTTCTGAAGTCAGATGTCTGTTTTTAAAAATTTGCTCATTGGTCAAGTACAGAGTAAGTTTGGTGTTTCTTTCATATATCACCCCCCACCTCTCTTCTAATTGCCTGTCTGTCTTTTATGCAGACAGAGACCTCAGGGAATTGAGTACATGAGTAGGTCTAGCTTCTACACTCTGTCCTTCAGCCTTGAACCTCACCCTTGGCCTCCAATCTATCCTGGCTTTGGTGAAAAGAGCTTTCTTTGAAGATGAAAGCAGCTTGGGTAATGCCCTGCTTCCTTGATTTTCCCTATGCAGAGTTTAAGAATGAAGAAAAATTAGGAATAATCTGGAATGCTTACAAAGGGTGTGGCTGAAGGAGCCCATTTCTCTTCCCTGAGGCAACACTGTCGCATCTCTACCCGGTTCTGCTCAATTCTTTTTATTTATTTTATTTTTCTTTAGCTTCCTTAATACCTCTACCCTTGTCCAAACCTTTGAATTCAAATTTTCATGTCACATCCCTCTTCCAACCCAATCTCTTACCTCTTCTGTTCCGCTTTTTTCTGTCCCCCTAACTGAGTGCTTGCCCCAAACCCACCTGTGAAAGCTTTATCTTTTTGTAGAGCCTAATGTAACCAAATCCCCACCTTGGGAAAATATAGGTGGTGGTGTATTAGGTGCTTTCTCATGCACCCAGTGGTGAATCTTGCTTTGATAATAAGATTTTTTTTTCAGATTGTTTTTAAGACAAATATGCTCACCTTAGTAATGGGAATGTACATTCTTTCTTCACCAATCTCAGTATTCCAACAGAGAAATGAATTATCTTTCTTTGATATTCAAGGATATGACACTGAATAGTAGAACTCCAGATTTTTTTATGTTAAAATAAAAATCTGTTAATCTAAAGAAATATGAGATTGTCTGCCCTGAAACAAGTTACTGCCTTAGTTTTGACTGTCTTCTCTATTCATGTTTTCAGGTTTGAATCCTTAAAATCCTTCAAAATTCATATCAAATGGAACCTTCTAACAGGTTAGGTGAACCAATACATAAAAATCATGCCATCAGTAGGTAAATGAGTCAAATTGACTCCTCATACTGATAAAGTCATGAGGAGGCATACATATTTAGTAGTATTCCCTCCCCTCAGTGAGAACATTTTCAGGGCAATGATATCTCTCAGAAGCAAGACCTCTAAAGATCAAGTCATATCAGATTCTTTCCAACTACCTGCATCTCTGGATGTTAAAGTGTTAAGATACCTGAAATGGCAGCTATCTGGATTATGCTGCAAACATTTCAAAGTGGGTGTCAAGCATATTTTAAAATTCCCATGCATTAAAGACAAAAAAGAATCATGTTTTAGGGAAATAATTTATGATGAGAATTGGGGAGATGAGGCCCCGTGATCATGTTAAGTCAATTGAGCAAAGCAGACAGATTTGTATGTATTATGACACTTTGATCTTGAGTCTGATACCCATTTAAATCATATGCAAGGCAGAAGAGAATCTAGGAAACTGCTTTGACAATGGAGTGGAAAGTTGTTACTGCATGGTGCTTCAACCACATTCCATCTACTTTGGACAAAATATGAGGGGGATTTTTCTATAGAACACAGCGGAGTCATGTGGATGAGATAAAACTAACCCTTAGTTGTTTGAAATCCTAGGAAGTGCATTAGCTGAAGGGACAGTGGTAACCCCAGAAGAGAGGGTCTGTGTGGAGTAATGACTAAAACCCAGGATAAGAGAAAAAGACTGGAGTAAGTTGATAGATCGCCAAGCAAATTATGTTCCAATGAGCCTATGAAGAACCTCAAAAATACTAACCACCCCCCACCATCAGTTTTAAACAGTTCTTAGGACAGAAAGCATAACACAGTCCTAGCTGATTAACCAGTTAATAAGAATATTCTGCTCTCACTGCCTTCCTTCTCTTCCTCTGATTTTTGCTGTGGGGGTATGTCTTGGTTACTTTTCTCTTGTTGCTGAGGAAAAATACCTGATGCCCAAAATGAAGGAAAGAAAGGTTTATTTCTTACAGTTTTTTGGAGGTTTCAATTCACACTCAGCTGGTTCCAAGGTAGGGTGGTGTGGCTGAGGGGCAACCATTAGAGGTGGCTGCAATCAACAAGAGTAAAAAGGGCAAAAGAGGAAAAGCATGCCACTTTCCCTCCCTTATATTGTATGCCAGCTACCTACCCCTGGGCGGGTGCAGCACTCATCCTGTCAATCCCAGTGCTAGACAACAAACTGATCATAAACACTAGACTCAGCCACCTTCAAGAGGCCTGCCCCTGTGACTGCAGGAGGCTTTGGGGGGACATTTAAACACAAACCATAACAGGGTATTAAAAGTATGATGCCAAACAAGATAGAAGTGGTATCACTTAGCAGGAAAAAAGAAGGAAGAACCATTCCTCCTTTGCCTGTCTCCTGATTTGTCAAAAGTGTTGGCTTGGAAGAGAAAATCACTGTAGCCTGAATAAAGTTCAGTGTCTTAACTAACATACAGAATGAGATATTTCCCTTAGTTTAAGCCTCCAGGGCTTAGTATCGTGGATTGAGGTCAGGCTGGGCAAGTTCACATATGCAGCCACTGAATCTAGACCCCTCTATGTATATACATAGATGTCAAAACTGTAATTAAAAAGAAGTCTGTTTGCTTCAGGAAGATTTTTTAAATATGAAAGACAGGAAAAGTTTATTTGCTTATGGGAAATAATCAGTAGAAAAAAGAATGATTTTAGATGAATGGAGATAATTGATGGGGTAAATCCTTAAAGAGGGTGGAGGAGATATTTAAGTGAAGTGAAGTGAAGTGAAGTGAAAGAATGTAGAAATATTTAAGTGAAGGAATTAGGTTTGGAAATATCTGAGACTGGAGATCAATTGCTAAGAATAGAAAATAAAATAATGTAATTAAGCCTGGAGTTTGAATATAAAAATTGAAGGAACTGTATTGCCAAGACAACATTCTTACCTGGTCTTATTGTAAGATTATCAGTGTTAGTAATGAGAGACTGGGTTTCGCTCTGTAAAGTAAAAGAAAAAAGTCACAATAGTTCTTGAAGGTATCTTGGGAAGTATACAAGATGAGCATTCCTGGATTATCTTTCCAATTTCATATGTTCTAGCTCCTCAAGTGTCATCCTGATTACTATCATTCTTTTCACTACAGCTGGGTGATAAGATGCATTGAGATCCAAGAAATTTAAGCGAATTGAGACCTATGGTAGCATGATCATGTCATCTGACCATAAGCAATAAGCAATGGTTTCCAAGAAGGAAAGCCAGACTGGGATAACTAAATGAACAAAAAGTGGCCAGGCATATTCCAAGGTTGAGAAATTGTCCAGAGTTTGAGACAAACTGATCTTTGCCTTTTTTTTAAATGCCATTCAAGAGGCCACCTGCACAGGTGAGGGAACTGGAGAGGGAAAGTAGCTATTTAGCTGAATTGACGAACTCTACTACTCATTCTGCCATCATGTTTCTGTGATCATCAATGTTAGGTCAACCATTATTGTTAAGTAACTTGGCTTCCCAATACCAAGTAAATTATGCACTGAAATTTATTACTTTGTGATTGAAAGTTGATAGCCTGCACAGAAGCAAAATGGTCAAATATGCTGGAATTAGGCTAGTTGCATTATTAGTTCTTTCTCAATTTCTTGTTTTATGTTTGGTGTTCACTCTTGATTGAACTAGAGGGCTCATTTTGTAGGTACATGGGATATTCCATTTTTGTTGCTATAAAAACCTACCAAGACTGGGTAATTTGTTTAAAGAAAAAAACTAGTAAAAACCAGAAATTTAATTCCTGCAGTTCTGATGCTGGGGAGTGCAAGATCAGGGTGGTGTCCATTGAAATTTTCTGGTGAAAAGTTGCTGCTTTCTGCTTCTAAGATGATATCTTACTGCTGCGTCCACCAGAGAGACTAATACCGTGTCATCACATGGCGGAAGGTGGAAGGACAAGTAAAATGAGCATTACATGAAACTTCGCTCTTTATTATGGCATTTTCCTACATACATAAACCCTTATTCAAATTGCTTTCTGTTGACTTCTTAATAAAATTAACTACTTTGATCATTCCTATCCCCCCATTTCATCCCTTCACTTCTACCTTCTTCCTCAGAATCTCTCCCTCTTGTCCAGTAAATCTCTTTTCTATCTTCATGTGGTCTTTTTTTTTCTTTCTAGATTCCACACAGAAGGTAAGACATGAGTTTTAATTCCACTCACAAAGAGAGGAGCACTCAAGATCTATTTACCTTCTCAAGGCTCCACATTGTAATTCCATCACATGGGCTATTAAAGTTTTTGTTTTATGGTGCTAGAAATTGAACCTAGGGGGTCTAACACATGCTAAGCAACTTCTACCATTGAACTAAACTGTTAGCCCCACCAATAAGTTTTAACACCTGCATTTTGGAAGGGACACATTCACAGCCTTGCCCTCTCCCTTTTCATAGTCACCAGGTGTATTCATAAATGGCCCCAAGAATTTCAAATTGTACACATTAAGCATGGAGCTGATTTAAACTAACTCAACATTTTTGTAACTCTTATTATGGGAAAAACACCATACTAGGTTCTGGGAGATAGAAGATGAATGGATGAAACATCTGTTCTCCACAACCCCACAATATCTTATTATGAAGACAAGGTAAATACACAAGGAAGACTATAAAGAGTGATGTTAGAAAGACAAGACTTCAAGTATTTGAACATGTCATTTAAATTATTTTTTTTTCAAATTTGTTTTCCTAAAGGCAAAGAATATGTTCAAATGTTTAGAATTTCAATTTAAAATCATACAACTGAAGATAATAAAGATTTCTTTCAGTAATCTGACTCTGCACCACAAATATTCTTTTAAGAAAAGTTTATTTTTCAGGGCAATTTTTGGTTCACAGCAAAACTGAGAGGAATTTAATTTCCCACATACCTTTATTCCTACATATGCATAACCTCCACCACTATCAACATCCCCGGGCAGAGTGCATTTGTTGCAACTGATGAATCTAGAGTAACACAATCACCTGAAGTCCCAAATACTCTTTTCGAATGGAAGAGTCACATTCCTCATTACTTTGTAATATATTCTTAGAGAAGAAATTTTGAATAAGTTAAGGGTTTATCTGGTGTTCTTTTGGTAGACAAATGTGAATACTTAGATTCCTAGGCAGACGAGGGACCCCCAAGTCTTATGGTACCGTGCTCAATGTCTGGGTTAAAATCTGGTTTATGATCATCCAAGCATCCCTTTGCAAACAAGTTACTGTTCTTTAGATCCCTCTATGTGAATTACTTTTTGTTGAGTTCTCGGTAAAATTGTTTTCTTTTTTTTTGACTGTTGTGCTACATTCCACATTCAATGAACTATGGCAAGTCAAAGCATGTTTATTTAAATGGATTTTGCTGAAATGTAACACTAGCTTTCTAACACCTGTTTGCATTTCCATACAGACTCAAAAGAAAGGACACACTATTTTCATGCTGAACATGCAGAATAATATTCCATGTTTTCTGCTTCTGACTGAAGCCAGAAAGGGAGGTAATCTTTATCTTCTTTGTCATTAATTTATTTAGATAATCTTTCATTCATTCATCCATCACAATTTGAGTGCTTGCTTTGTGCTAGGGCTTGTAAGTAGTAATTGGTTTACAAAAATGACTAACCATGCACAAAGCTGTAAAAGCACACTACTGTAAGGACTTATTTCTCCCAAAACTACTAATGATCATATCTCTTGGAGGAGTCTATATATTCTATTTCCCAGAGACTTATTTTTCAGCGAATATATATAAAGAATTGTGTTCCAGTCAATAAGAATGTGGATGCTGGCATCATAGAGCCTACATTCAAAATAGAATCTTATCAATTATTAGGCATGAATTCTGTCAATTATTATTGCCATATTTCTTACCTATAAATTGGGGACAATAACAATTGTACCTGCCTCGAAAGATATTTTTATTTTAAAAATGAAAAAAGAATAAAAACAATGACACATAATTGCAAAACAAAATAGTAGGGGATTAACACTGGTTAATATATCACATATTGTTATCTTCAAAGTAGTTGTTCAGATTACAAGATATAGGCATGAAAAAAATGCTCAAACAACTCAACAATGAAAGCACAAACTGTTCTTTTTGATTAACTAACAGAGATTAGTAGTATAGTTATCTATCTTGTGAATATATATGTATATAAACAATCTTTTCCCTTCTTTTCTCCTTTTCCCTATCCCAGTTGTTCTTTCCTTTTGAGCAGTTTATTTCCCTTTCCCTTTCACAAGGTCTATTGTACATTTTGTATCTTATTTACTCTTTCAGATTTTTTACACTAGAGAGACAATATGATGTGTACACATATGAGTCTGATTTATTTCATTTGTGAGTATGGTCTCAAGTTGCATCCATTTACCTATAAAAGTCTCAAGTTTATCCTTCTTTATAGATAAATAATACTCCATTGTAAAAAAAAATCACATCTTTTTTTATCCATTCGACAGCTGATGGGCATTTAGTTTGTTTCTGAGATTTGGCGATTACAAATTGTAGTACTATAAACATAGGTGCACATATATAGCTGTGGCATGATGTTTTAAATTCTTCTGGGAAAATACCCAGAAAGAGAATAGCTGGATTTAATGGGGCCACCAATCCTAGTTTTCTGAGGAACCTCCACACTGATTTCCACAGTGGTTGTGACAGTCTACACTCCCACCAACAGTGAACAAGTGTTCCTTTTACCACATGGTCCCACCAACATTTGTTATTGGTTGATGTCTTGATGATAGCCATTCTTTATGCAGTGAGATGGAATTGCAGTGTTGTTTTAATTTGCATTTCTCAAATGACCAGTGATGTTGAACATTTCTTCATATATTTGCCATTTGTATTTCTTCATCTGAGAAACACACATTCATCTCAGATGAGCATTTTTGAATTGGATCTTTGAATTTAAGGGACCTGATTTTTTCAATTATTTATATATTCTGGATATAAGTTCTTTGAGGGACAGTTGGATAAAAAATTTTCTCATCGTGTGGGTTTTCTTTTCACTTTGTTGATTTCTTCTAATGTAGAAAAACTTTTTAGTAAAATGAGATTCTATTTGTTGATTCTTTGATGTACTTCCAGTGAAATTTGTGCTTTGTTCAAGAACTCTGCCTGCCACTATGTCTTTAAGATTTCTACGTTCCTTGTCGTCCTGAGATTTAGTGTTTCTGTTTCAATATTTTGGTCTTTGATCTATTTTGACTTCAGTTTAGTGCATAGTTAGTCATGTGTCTAGTTTCAGTCTTTGGCATGTGGAAAGTCAATTTTTTGAGTACCATTTATTATCAAAGAGGCTATCTTTCTTCATGTAAATGTGTTTGGCCCCTTTGTCAAAGATAAGATGACTGAGTGTCATTGTAGTTGTGTCTGTATCTCCTAATCTGTTCTGTTGGTCCTCAGGTCTGTATTTTTGCCAATACCACACCAATTTTATCACAGTAGCTTTATAGTATAATTTCAAGCATGGGATTGTGATGCCTCCTGCATTTCCTTTGTTGCCCAGGATTGCCTTTTCTATTCTAGATCTCTTCTGCTTCCAAATGCATTTTAGGAGTGTTTTCTCTAAATCTGTGAGGTATGCAAATGGTAGTTTGATTGGAATCACATTAAATCTGTATAAAAATTTTGGGAGTATGGCCATTTTCACAATGTTGGCTCTTCCTATCCAAAAGCAAGGGATGTCTTTCCATTTTCTGATATCCTCTTCAATCTCCTTTTTCAGAGTAGTGTAGTTTTCAATATATAGGTCTTTTACATCCTTTGTTAGATTGATTCCTAAGTATTTCATTTTTTGGAAGCTATTGTGAAAGGTGTTATTTCCAGAATTTCTCTCTCAGTGAGTTTGTTGTTTGTGTACAAGAATTCTATTGATGTTTGAGTGTTGATTTTGTATCCAGCTATACTCCTGACTTTGCTTATTAACTCTAGTAGTCTTTTAGTGGTGTTTTTTGGGTCTTCTGTGTAGAGTATCATGTCATTTGCAAATAATAATTTGACCTCTTCTTTTCCTATTCTTATTCCTTTTATTTTTCTCTGTTGTCTAGCTGCTATGGCTAATGTTTCCAGAACTATATTGAACAGGAATGGTAATAGTGGAAATCTTTGTCTTGTCCCTGATTTTAGAGTAAAAGCTTTCAGCTTTTGTCCATTTAATATGATCCTGGTTGTTGATTTGTCATAAGTGGCTTTTATCTGGTTGAGGTAAAGGTCATGTATTCTGATTTTCTATAGGGTTTTCTTTTTTTTTTTTTCATGAATGAGTGTTGGACTTTACCAAAAGCTTTTTCTGCATCTTTTGAAATGGTCATGTGATTTTTACCCTTCATCTCTGTTGATATGGTATAGTACATTTATTGATTTGCATATGTTGAACCATTCCTGCATTCTTGCGTTGAATCCCACTTGGTCATGGTGTATAATCTTCTTGATGATTTGCTGCATTCTGTTTGCTAGAATTTTACTGAGAAATTTTGCATTATGATCATCAGTGAGATTATCCTTTTTGGTCAGGCCTTTCTATGGTTTTGGTATGAGACTAATACTTGCCTTCAGGAATAAGTTAGGAAGACTTGCTTACCTTTCTATTTCATTAAAGAGTTTGAGGCATCTTGGCATTAAATCTTGTCTAAATTTCTTGTAGAATTCAGTCATGAAGCCATCAGGACCTGAGTTTTTCTTTGTTGATAAGTTTTTAATTATGTTTTTAATTTCAGTAATTTATTTTGGGTTATTCAAAGATTTATATCTTCTTGATTCAGCTTTGGTTATTCATATATTTCTAGAAATCTGTCTATTTTTTCTGTGTTTGCCAGTCTATGTGAGTAAAGATTTTCAAAGTAGGTATTGATGATCTGAATTTCCACAGGATCTGTAGTGAGTTCATGCTTTTCATTCCCCATTGCATGAATTTGAGTTATTTCCTCAAAAGATTTTTGAGATAACCAATACCTTGCAAACAAAAAGCATTCAAGAAATACAAACTGGCTTTTATTTTTGTCTTGCAGTGCTAACACAGTATTTCTGAGTTTGACACATTTATGACTGTGTTGTATTTTTGTGTGTAGACATAGTTTTTCAGCTCCTAGGAGATGGTCTGGATCAGACATTTCATCCACTTCCTTTGTTGCCCTGTGTCATATTTCTAGTACCTCTAAACAGATGCAAGGGAGAATCTTGAATTGGAGATGGAAGGGGCAGAGGATAGTTAAAAGAAGTAGTAAAAAGTTAGTAATGCAACTGGGTCAGAATCACAGGACATGAAGTTTTAGTATTCAGAATATCCTGTGAAATCCTGTAGCATAATAACTTTCTTTTTCAGGTGATGAAATATAACTGGGTAGGATGCCCTCAAAGATAGTGAGTGATGGAGTTGGGAAACCCAACTCATTCCACAAATCGAAGATTCAGAGTTGTATGATGGTTTGTGTAGAGGGTTGAAACTACAGAAAAGAACTAACTGCTTATCTCTACGTCTTTCTAGGTGCTGGCCTGCTTTCTTACTGCTTTTCACTCTTTGTTCTTGCTTCAAGTATAGTTCATGTGCCACTCCTGAAAGTCCCTCTGTAGGCTCACATTTTGGATTTAGTGCACATGAAGTCATTCAGTTGATGTGACTCTGGATTTACCTTTCTAAGAAACTTCTGGATATCATAACCAAATTCAGTAATGTAGCTGGATACAAAGTCAATACTCAGAAATCAGTCACATTCCTGTACACAAACCACAAACGCACTGAGAGAGAAATAAGAGAAACCATACCCTTTACAACAGCATCCAAAAAAGTGAAATACTTAGGAATCAACCTAACAAAGGAAGCAAAAGATCTGTTCAATGAAAATTACAGTACTCTGAAAAAAGAAGTCGAAGAGGATCTCAGAAAATGGAAAGACATTCCATGCTCATGGATAGGAAGAACAAACTTTGTGAAAATGGCCATTCTCCCAAAATTATTATACAGATTTAATGCAATTCCCATCCAAATACCATTAGCATACCTCACAGATCTAGAGAAATCATTCTTAAAATTCATCTGGAACCACAAAAGACCTAGAATAGCAAAGGCACTTCTGGGCAGCAAGGGCAGGACAGGAAGCATCACAATCCCAGACTTGAAATTATA
>RJWT010014228.1:0-21210 GCA_004365215.1 Cuniculus paca
AGATGTCGTAATATTGTCCTAGTGGTTGTGGAAAGAGAAGGTTTCTCCAGACATCGCAAATTAACGGTTTAGGGATTCGTTAGCAAATAATAGCAGCAACTGCAGCAGAAAATATTGCTGCTTATATTCTAATTTGAAGAACTCAAGAAAATGTATCATTTTGATGGTGTTCGCTTTCTCACAGAATGGGCTTTATTTAAAAATAAATGTTACTTATATTTGACTGTTTTAGTGAATTATATGTGCTCTTCTCTTTCTCGCTGAGATGCAGGAAGCCTTCTCCGTGTTCCAGTGTAATAAATATCTCAGTCCACGTGTGACACACGGCCCAACCTGCTGAAAAGTCTGTGATCCAGGAAAACTAAAATGAAGAGAATACACACCAGAAATGAAAAACGCCTTAACGGAATCTTTTCCACCACCATGAGATTATATTTCATAGCACAGAAGGTTTTGCTGAGTTTAAATAAATCAGCTTTCCCAAAGGAAAAAATGTCACTCATTCGACTTAGGTCCAATCAAGACATTCTGCATCTCTCTCTACTGCTTTTACCCCTCAGCAAAGTGACAGGAATTAAATGAAAGGAGGCTTTGCCTTCCTGGATTATTCTAAAAGAAGTATTTCTAGGCCAGCTCTATGTCAGGGTCACAATGTGATGCACTCCTATGTGTGGAAGAATGGATGGGAGAAATGAGAATTCTTGAAACCAGGACTGTCCATCACGAGAGGTTTCCATGGGCCACTGGGGAGAAAGTGCCCGGCAGGGCAGGCCTGGGATATAATATAATATAATTCTTTTAAGTGTATTATAAAATTAAGAAATAAAGAATATTTGTATTGTTTAAGTGCATAGAGACATTAAATCCTGAACTAAAAACAAGCAAAAAACAAACAAACAAACAAAAACCAACCAAACAAACAAAAAAACAAAAAATGCTATGTGACTATTATTCAGAAATTGTTTGTTTTGGGCCAGGGATATGGTCAGTGGTGCAGTGCCTACTTGGCAAATGTGAGGTCCCAAGTTCGATTCCTGGTACAAAAAAAAAAAGTTTGTCCTGATGTGATATACAATTTGATACTAAAATTGTAGTTTCAGAACTGGGCACGGTGGTATATGGCTGTAATCACCGCACTCCGAAGGTTGAGGCAGGAGGATCACCATGAATTCAAGGCCAGCCTGGGCTCCACAGTGAGTTCAGGTCAACCTGGAAAAATAGTACTATGTTTCTGAAAAACAAAAACAAACAAACAAACAAAAATTGTAATATGAGGAAAACAAAATATCTCTTCATTGCAACTGCTAATGTATTGGTCCTGACATGATTTGAAAAAGATTGAAGAGGCATTTATTAATATTCTATTATTTTGTTATCAATTTTATTTTACTTTTTTCTGTAAAATAAAAAAATTAAAAATTAGACTAAAACTTCCATGAGGACATGGAATTGATTTTCATTATATCCAAAGTTTTATTTACTGGTGTGGTGCCTAGTCCATAGTGAGCATTTGATAAATGTTTAATATTATAAAAAAAAGTTTTAATGCAAATGAAGTTAATATTTAAACATTTTGATATGAGTAGTTTTATGTAATATATTTTGATAAATGAAAAATTTTCAAAAATTTTCAGAGTTCTTCTGCCTGATTTTGAATGATTTTTTTTCTACAAGCTGTCTAAAGTACTGGTGTTTATTAAATAGTTACAATTTAAATATTTTTTTTTCCAAATTCTAAGGCTGTAGGATAATCAGAAAGCTGGAGAGGGGATATTTTGGCATGATTTTAGCAAACAGATTGCGACTGAGACTCGGGGCTCCCTTTGCGGAGCGGGTGAAAGGAGAACCCAGTGGCCCGCTCCCCCTGCTCGGTGCGAGTCAAATCCTTCTGGGGAAACCGCGACGGCCCGGCCGGGCCTGGGCCCCGCGACTGCCCGAGGAGGAGGAGGAGGAGGCCTGGCCCCGCCGGCGCTCTGGGCTCCCCGGGCTTCCCGGGCTCCCCGGACCGCGTTGGCTTCTGGCAACCTCTGATGAAGCTGCGCAGCTCGCAAGTATCGGGAGGCGAACAGCGGCCGCGAGGTCGCACGCAGCTCCGGGGACGGAGACAGACCCGGCTGGAGAATGTGGAAGTCGCGAACCCTCGCGGGGCGCGCGGCGGGGGTGACAGAGGGCGGTGCCCGCGGGGAACTGGGTGCGGCGGTCACAGCAGACGCAGCGCTGCCTCCTGACAGCGTCTGTGCACCGCGTGAGGCTTCGCTTCTCTGACTGCACACGCGTAACCGAGAGAAACGCGCCCTCGCTCCGCGCGGAATACCTGGGCTTTATCATTCAGAAATACGACGGCGCTGAGAAAATCTCGAGGACCCCGAGCGGGCGCGCAGCTCTGCCTCGCGGACGCGCTCTGTAACAGAGCCGAAAGAGGCGCGCGATCTCGTGCAGGGAAAGCTGTGCCGTCGGGTGCGGAGGCAGCCTCGGCCCAGGCCCGCTCCTCTTTCTCGGTCCAGCGGCCCTCGTTGGCTGGCGGTACACACGTGCTTGTAGAGTTGCCTGGCGTCTGGTTGATCATTCTCCAGGAAGTCAACTATTTGATACGAAAACTGTAGCTAATAAGCAGTTATAAGTACACCTAATCTTGTACATGTCAGAAAATTTAGTGATAAGGAATCTGTTTTGATGCCCTTGGAGAGATGATAAAATCACAGCTACCTCTTCTAGGAGTACTAACATATAATTCAACTTGACTTGCATTTGGGTTTTTTAATGTGTCTAGATTTGGCACCGAAGCGGAACATATTCTCGTCAGAGTGCCTATGTGTTTTTACATTTTTGACAATAAGGTCAAGTAAGCTGATTTTTTTAATTTAGGGTTTAAACTTAATATAGGGTTAGTGTCCTAGATTATAACTTTTAAAACCCTAATTTAAATTACCCTAACCAAATTAAAGTCCTTATTAATGAATTATGTGATCTGGAAATTATTTTTATATATAAAATTAAAAATTTATATTTCTGTCATTGCTGCACACCCCTCAGTGACTAGTCACAGTAAAACGACATTTTATATGTGTGTCTACTGTTCATTTGTTAGCTTGCTGATTCTTCTTTCTCAAGAGTCAGTTTAAGGAAGCATTTTATCTGTTCCTCGAGTCCCAAAACTGTCCTATGTCACATTCTGATGTTATAGGTGAATGGGGCTTCGTATAGATTTATGGACCACAATTTTTTTTTTGAGACAGGGTCTCACTATGTAGTTCAGGCTGGACTTGAACTCATTATGTGGCCTAGGTTGGCCTTGAACTCACAGTGATCCTCCTGGCTCAGCCTCCCAAGCACTGGGATTGCAGCTATGCACCACCAAGCCCGGCACAAGGACCTTAAATTAAATGCCCAGGTATCACAGATACAGCTGGTTTTGTCTTTCGTCTGTGACCAAATTCCTGTTTTAAACAGAAACTCTAATAAATGCATTCTTTATTGTTTCTGTCTATAAAGTAACAGGCTTGACAGTCTTTCCAAAATGCAAGTAATTTTTATTCCATTTATTAAGTTGATTTTATCTTGAAAGTACCAGTTTATTTTCATATCTCAGGCTTCTGCCTGGGCTGTGCTAATGGTGAATACACCTAAAACTGCCTGCCTGACTGTGTTTATAGAGCGTTGGTTACCTCCTCTTTTTTATTATTTATTTATTTATTTATTTATTTATTTATTTTCTCACTGGTGAGTTTAGTAAAGTCTATCTTCTAAAATGTCTAACTGAAGAGAACACTATCAATTAAGGTGACGCTAATTTTACATTGGTTGCATTAATAAAATCAGAAATTTCCCAATTGGAGAGGCCACATATTGGCCAATCAGGACCGCGAACACCTTTCACAAAATCTTACCTAGAGACTGATTTCAAACACCATCCACTGATTTCTACCCATAGCCTTCATTTCCACAATGAAAAAAAAAAAACCTGAAAAGCACTAAAAAACTAACAGTGCAGACCAACGCAAAAGGTATTTTGACTCAGTGCTCTCATGAGGCAGCTGGCGTGGAGATGGTGACAGTCACGACAGGGCCAAGCAGATTTCTATCAAAGGTTCGCGAGCAGCGCGGCTTCCCCGCAGACATGCGTGACCGCAGGGCCTCACTGCGAGTCGGCGCCCAGTTCCTCCACGACACGGCCATGTCTGGGCCTGAGTCCCTGGTGCTGTGCCACCCTGCAGAGAGGCGTGGGCTCTGGGGTGTGGTCGTGGGCTGGGGGCCGCCAGGAGGGGGGTCTCACCAGTCCCGCAGTGGGGACCCTGCAAGCACAGGTCAGGAGGAGCCAGCCCTCGGCTCTCCCACGCCGCCTTTCTGCATCGGGCCGGTTCCTTTTCTATTTCTCCACCAGGTTTCCAAGAAGCCAGGTGGCAGTGCCATGCGGTCTGGACTCTGGAGACCCCAGAATCCCAGCTGAGCAAACTGTCTTTTCCACACAAGAGCAGGTGTCTCGACGGCAACTCAAAGCACACAAGGCAGACACCGCGTGGAGAGAGTCTCAGTGCGACCCACGCTCAGCTCACGCAGCTCTGCGGGAAGGCAGTGTACCTGTTTCATGCCCACTCTCAGGGGCAATAGGCTGAAGCTACGTGGGGAATTCCAGCTGGGACCGCAGCTTGCTGGGCCCGGGGTGGGCACAGATGGAACCGTCCCATGGCATTTCCCCCCGGGCCGCAGCGTGATTCAGTTTGAAGACCGTGAGGGACAGCAGCTGGCAAAAACAGGCCACTCAATGAGGCTTGTGGGGAACTACCCAGAACAAATAAGAAAGATCAGGGCAGTGTGACCGGACATGTCAGCAATGCCCTCTTCCTCTGGCACCCTCTGCTTTCCTCAAGGTCACCTGGGCCATGTGGGGAGAAGTGGTGGCGATGTGCACATAGGTGCCAAACCACAGCAAGGGACCCAAAGGCCAGGCTCTTTCCATCACACCCTGCCAGTCCCTGGCTTTCCCGGTCGTCTTCCAGCTACTGCCCCAGCTAAATCAGCTGTCAGTCTTCAGGGAGAGCAAACTCTCCCTTTCAAATACACGAGCGTTGCTCTCCTGCCTTTGCCTCCTTTGGTTTCCAGCTGCAAAGCACCGAGCAAGAGGAATAGGCAAAGTCCCTGCAGCTCCGTGGCTGCTGGGTCCATGTGGGTCAGTTAGCCAGAGGGTGCGGTAGCCTGCAGGTCCCCAACACCGGGCCACTCAGCCCACGCTTCTGTACCCCCAGAGCAGCACCACGGCTAGTATGGGTCCTTACAAAACAGTGGCTCAAGCACCCAGAACTCCTCCCAGGCCCACCTGGGGTGTCAGGCTCCACACCAGGGGACTAGAGTTTTCAGAGAGGTCTCGGTCTTGATTTCCGGGTTAGGGAGCTATGTTGACAGTACAAAAATAAGTTTGTTCCTAGTGTGGAAAGATTAAGAAAAATAAGTCTCCCAAAATTCACTGCAGATTAGAAGTCAAAGAAATTCATGATTCATAACAGACTTCTTACTTTTCTCTGTATACTTATATTAATGAACGCTTTGTAACAACCGTCTGAAAGAGAAACACCGAATGAACCAACAGAACTATATTGTAGTTCATTTATAGATATGACTAGACCCACAGAATCAGTATGCATTTTAACAGATACGATCTGTAAACCCTCTCAGGGTCAATTCCCGAAGCCCTAGCAGACATGTGTTAAGGCATTTCGATCTCCATGCAAATTTATTCCTCAACTGTCTTATGAATAGTTGCAGTGTTTGCCTTTATCATGTGCCAATGTAGCACTTGGAGGATATTTCCTAAATACTGCAAAGTGAGGCTAACCATATTAACCTCCCTGGGCTTTTGACAGCAGTCAATAATATAAAAACAAGAGGACAAACTCAGAGATTGCAAACATTCATCAGTTAACATTATTATTGTATGGATGAGAAATCTAAATCTAATAGCAAATCAGCCACTGAAATTTTGCCACTTGGAAACTGGAGCCGGGAGCAAAGCACAGACTCCTCCAGTATGAAATTTTGTGGGCACAGCGATTTGGGACAGGCAAGTGCATCCCCCTCTACCTGCACCATTTGAACTGCGGCCTGGTTGGAGCTGGAGGACATTGCACCTCCACGTACTGTAGGGGCAGACGGTAATAAGGTGGCACAGAACAGAGGCCCTAAGGTTGCTAGGCTGGAAGCTCCACTCTGTGGGTTGATTCATGGAATGAAGCAAATTAAGAACACGCAGAGATATCAAGTTATCTAAACGATATACTGTGCCTAAGAGGGAACGAGGCTCAATTTATCTGTGGCACCACTCCCCATGAGTAGTGTGTCCCGGGCCAAAGACGTCTTCCTCTGAGCTTGGAAGGGTCTCAGGGGCTGCTGCTGGGGTGCAGAGGAGGTCACTCCCGTGCAGGTGACATTGTGGATGTGTGGGGAAGCAGCTATGGAGGAATGGGCTTGTGCAGCCTGGAGGCAGTCAGCTTGCTGGGTGTGATCCTGAGTTGGCACAGCCGCGACGTCCTCTTCAGCCTGTGAACTGAGGCTCAGCTGTTTACACACAGGGCCAATTCACCTGAGCAAGAGAACAAGGAATCAGGAGGAAACATACACACTATTCTAATAATTCAGTGCCTCGGTCACTTCCCCACCCCAGGACCAAGTGGTGGACACCTGCAATTTAAAGGAAGGGAGATTTATTTTGGCTCACGGTTTCAATCCATGATCAGCTGTTTTCAGAGCAGAAAGAGGATGACAGAGCATCCTGGCAGAAGGAAGCTGTTCACCTCATGCTGGCCAGGAAGCAGAGAGAAGGGAGGAACAGGCATGGGAACACACCCCAGGGACCTCCGACCAGAGCCCCATCTCCTACAGCACAGTCATCCCTGATCTCACCCATGATGAATCCACAGGTGAGCACAGTACCGGGGACCCAGTCACCTTCTGAACACAGGAGGCTTTTGAGGGTCACTTAAAGACTAAACCATAACAATGTGATTTTTTCTCAAGAGATGGTGGTGTTGCAAAGAAGGACCACATAGGACAAATTCCACATGGAAGCGAGAGGGGACAGAGGATTGAGACCTCTGATATAAGGACTGGACAGGATCTTTCAGATGAATGGTGAGGCGACCTGTGGCCAGAGCTCCTGGGCAGGTGAGGGGGACAAGGACTATGCTCGACAGGGGGGGAAACTGAATTTGGTTAGATTTGTTAGGAAACGACTAGGTCGATTTGGGGACATGGGACGAATGGTGGCTCATCTCATACTATCAGGGCAGTTGTAGGGCAAAATGAACATCAGTACCTAGCAGGGCTTTAACTGTAACACCCACACCCACTTCCTATACATTAAAGGGTTTGTTTTTACTTTCTTGCCCTTTCTTTTTGTTTTGAAGCAGTGTCTAAAGATGGTACATAATAGGGTCTATCAATGAGAACAAATAAAAATGAGAATATTTAAGGTTTCATTTTAAAACCACTTCTTTATCCTCAGGCAAAAAGAAAATAAGTCTGTAATTTATTTTTGATTATTTTTGATATGATAATTCACAGCTACCACCCTGCAATATCTCACTTCCTCAAAGCTTTGAAGCATGGAGAATCTCTGAATATTTCAGTATATTTTCTCTTACAAAGCAAAGGAGGAAAATCTGATTCCAGAAGTCAAAGAAAAGAATGCCTTCAACACTTAGCCAATATTTGATTTCACAGATGCTGGAAGAAATTTATAGAACCTTTGGAAAATGTATCATTGGCATATGTTCCTCTTCTTCAAAATTAGAAAACCAAAATGTGTTTGACATATATAATTGAAAAAGCCCAATTTCCTTATTGAAGGAAATAACAAGGCCAGTTATAAACACTTATATTGATTAACATTTCATTTGCTACTTTGCATGTCGATGTTTTAAGGTTGACTATTTTGGAGAGTTTCCATTTTCCACTTTCATGCTTATCTTGCTTTCATTATTCATCTGTGGTAGTAGTGACAGGAAGTGAGACCTCCCAGGTGCTGTGCAAGTCCATTACCACTGAGTCACACCCACCTGCCCTAGCGTTGCTTTTTTTGTCAGTTCCTGTATGAAATCGCACAATGCCTTGAAGAAAATCCAGACTATGGTATAAGGAAACGAAAAGAGAGAGAAGAGACCAATGACTCTCTGAAGTTGAGACCTAAATCTAATTTTCAGTCTGCTGTGAACTATCCTGGAATGTGGTGGAGAATGTATCCATAATCAATACTCAATGCATATGTTTCAAATACATGAATAAAAAGATTGCACAGCTGCATGTTGAAGGCAGCACTCAGTGCTGACCAGGTTTTGAGAAGAGATATGGTGGTCAGAAGTAAACAGCACTGAACTGAATCGCCAGTCAGGGCATCATATCTTTCTTTGTAACAGTATTTCACAGATTTGGCCCATTAGACTTTTCTTAATGAATATTTATTCATTTTTTTAAATAACAACTTTTCTTAGATTATAATTTTGGATGAAACTTGTTTAGAGAAACTTGTAAAAATGGATCTGAGAAAGACATTCATCACAAATATTTTTCTTCTCATTTTTTACAAATTTTCTACGGTAGAATACACTCTTCTTGCAATACGTATAACTATTAATAAATAAAGGCATACCCAAATAAATGAAAGCTGTGATGTGAAATTTCCATCCCATGCTGGAGTTCTCACAATCTACCTGCAACCTCTTAGGATAATTCAGACATTCACAAATGAGAAAAACTCTACAGGATGTATGAAAGCGTGGGGTGTCATTTAAACACTCTACAGTCACCAGTATACTTTTAAGTGGGTCCTCATTGAAAAAGTGAATACAACATGGTTTCCCATAATTGTGAAGACTTTCCCACTTCCATGGATGTTGTGTCTGGGTATGTTAGGCTGCAGAACTTAACGCAAGTCTACTCCCTGGAGGAGGGTAGTCATCTTCAGTGAACAAGGAGGGAAAACTGTGTAGGAGCTCTTGAGAAGACTACAATGAAGACTGATGGGGAGCTCTGAACATGAAGTTTAGTGATTGTGATGGTTTGGGTCTAAAACAACCCCCAAATCTCCTGTGTGTGGAAGGTAACTGGATCACTGGGTGCTGTGCTCGCCACTGATGAGTCCATAATGTGTTGGGAGGGGCCCTGGCTGGAGGAGGCCACCAGGGATGATTGGACAGCTGTGTCCTTGACCCTGGCTCCTTCTCTGCTTCCTGGCTGCCATGGGTGTGCAGATTTGCCTCCTCTACACCCCTCTGCCACCCAGTTCCACCTTGGAGCTGGAAGACCACGGACAGAAACCATGAGCGAAACCCAGCCTCTCCTGTGTTAAGCTGTGGTGTCAGGCATTTTGTCCCAAAAACAGAAAAAAAATTCTCTAAACACATGATAAAATGCTTTTGATAAAAGGGTGTAGACCTGTAATATCAAAATCAATTCAAACATTTTCATGTGAGTTGGAGGATGGGGTTTATTTTTAAGTATGAATTAAGAAGACATAGTAAATATCTAAGTGTCTATTTTTGATTCCCAAAAGCTATTTAATGGTGATAAATAAACTCAATCAAGTTAAAGATTAAAACTAAATTTTAACCACAGGGCCAGGAGTCTAATTGTAGAGGAATTCTGCTCTAGGAGGATCAGTGCTCAGAAACAAAACACAGTGACCTGGGATGGAGGCTGATGTGATATTGAGAACCCAGCTAACTCAGGATACCTTCAGCTGTGGAGCAGAAGCTGCACTGTGCCAAGTGCAGCACCATTTACAGCCCTGGGTGCTGGGAATGGAGCACAAGCCATCCACAAATAAAACAGGGATGAAAGACAGGTGAGTGTGAGTCCACCGGCTCACGGTGTGCAGCCTTTGATTTGTGAAATCTATGACTCGTTAAAAACTACAAATCACCAAATCCAGAAATAAAGGACCAAATGAGTCTTACAATCTACAAAATAAGCCATATATATATATATATATATATATATATATATATATATATATATACCCAGGGAGAATAATTATCCTAAGAAAGTGAAACAAATATTATGTCCTTTCTTGGTGAATGTGTTTCAAGAATATAACAATTGCAAGTAAATCTTAAATTCCATTCTGAAGGTTTATTGTTAACAGTTATGTTAGTATTGTAAATTATATACTTTGAAAAATAAAGCACTTAAGTGAATGCATTAATGTCTTTAGAAACCAAGGTCATGCTATAAAGAAAAAGCTAGAAAATATAAACTCCAAAGGTAGGAAAATACACTATGAAAGTAAATGTGAATTATGGAGAGCAGTAGAAATGCATGGCTTTGTAAAAATTATTTTCTTGCCTTGCTTACCAAAAGGAACTAGATGATAAGACATCATTGCAGCACTTAATAGGCATGAAGCCTCTTTTTCTTATCCTAATTTCTAAATATGGCTCTCCACTACATGAAACAGGTCCACCTGGAGAGTCAATTGGAGTGTTTTGGTTTGTTGACATCAAATGATAGCATTATGGAAGAAAACACAGTGTTATTTTCTGGAGTTAGCTGAGTCATTTTCATGTGAGTTCTGGTTTCATATCCTCCTCCCTTCCCTTGTCTGTTATGTATAATTATACAGAATATTATATGGAAAATGCACGAGAGATATTACAACAAATTGGACAACAGTTGATCCTTTAAAGATACTTTACAGTATGCATAAACATAAATACAAAGAGATTAATATGCAAAGGAGAAGAAAACTAAATAATTTTAGAAAAAATATCAATATTTTTCCATATTTGAGCTTTCTGAAACCAGAGACAAAGCTGAGAATTTGGAAAAAGATTGGCAAACTTAAATTATGTTACAAGTAAGAATTTTTAAGCAATTTCAAATATTAGAAGCAAACATGTAAATGGAAAAATACAGGGAAATAAATAAATCCAAAACATTAAGAAATGCTTTACAAAGTAGTAACAAAAACTAAGCAGTCATGCAGGGTAAGTCATATAGTCATGAAATTAGTGGAGAGAAAAACACAAAAGACCATGTAACAGGAACTACTTATATCTCTACCGAACAAGGCAATACAAGTTAAAGCAAGGACAAATCGGGGGTTTTGCTTAAGCAATTTTTAAAAAGATAACTGAGTATATAGAGCACCAGAAACTGTATAGACAATCAGTTCTTTGCAAATTGTTGATAAAAATTGTATTGAAAGTGAGGTTTTCAAGAGAGTTTGGCATTTCCCAATGAAAATATAAACAGACACTTGTTTTGAGTCAGTGGAATCCCAGGTACAATGCTCATCTTGGTGGACCAGGAAGACAACCTAAATCCATACATGATCACGTTGGAAAAAATAACAGTTTACCCAATTTTTCTCTGGCAGTTGCTTTATTTTTTTACTAGCACATGTCTGCAGTGCTTAATAATCACACTCATTGTGGGGGATTTGTACATGCACATAAAGCATCTTTTTATTTTGTCCACTTCCTGTCCCTCCAACCGTTTTTCCTCTACCCGTTTACAAAAGCTCTGTTTCTATTTCTCTCTTCAATTCTTTTTTTTTCTTTAAATCCTTTTGTCTTTCCCTCTCCTTCTGCTTATCTCTAAAAGAGCCACATGCCCATCAACAGATGAATGGATAAAGAAAACATGGTATTTTTGTACAATGGCTTATATAATATACTACAGTACGGCATTACTCTACCGTCACAAAGGATAGACTTTAGGCTTTTTTAATGTTAATGGATCAATCTCAAGTCCATAACCTCAAGTGAAGTAACCCAGAAATACAAGTTCAGATGTCACATTGTTTCTCTTGTGTGAGAAACTAAAAGTATATATAAGAAGCAAAATTGAGACTAGACACTAGGAAGTTGGAAGAACTTGTTCAAATGTTGGAAGAAAATGTTTTAAAATATATATTCACTGTGCAAAGAATAAATTTATCTTATTAAATGTATCGTTTGGCTTGTTTATGCCTTTGTAATAGGAAGTTTTAAATTCTACTGTCTGAGGATTTCCCAGAACAAGATTCATCATGACTGACTATGGCCTTCGTGTTATGTGATAGACCTCTTAAATGCACTCTTCTTTCTAGATGAAATCCTGCACCCTTCGAGCAGGATCTCCCCAGCCCACCCCTAAGCCCTGGCCCCCACCATTCTGCTGGTCTCTACTTCTAAAGACTCAGTGTGTTTAGATCCCAGCTCTAGGTGGGCTCAGACAGCATTGGTCTCTAGGTTACTGAATATTGCCTTCACACAGTGCTCTCTGATTCATCGTGTTATTTCAAATGACATTTTCAGTATGAATATGGTCCACAGATCTTTGGCCATTTATCCACAGATGGACACTCAGTTGAGATCTCTCCCTGGGCACTTTGACAGAGTTGCAGTTACCAAAGGAAGGCACACACATATCTCTAAAAATAAGAGTATCTTTACCAACACATAGTGGGTTTATTATGGTTGCTATTTTATGTGACTTCATAAAGTTTTGCTTATTCTTTTGAACTTAAAATGTGCAAATATTGACATTTAAGTAAATGGAAACTCTTTGACATCTTCAATAACTGTTAAATTTTAAAGAGGTATTGAGATCCGATATTTTAGAGCTGCACCTAAAAATTAATAAAATAAAGCTTATGTAGTTGTGCAATAAGCTAATGTTAACAGCAAGGATGAACACAATGTGTTTACAAGTATTCCGTGTAGTAAATGGAAATCGTACACAATGCAATGTCTGCGCAGCTAGAATAGACTAAATTGTAGATTATTCATAAATAGAATACTACAGAACATTGACAATTAAAAATGCCCAATATTGAGTCAAAAAAGAAAGGCAAATTCACTTACTATGATGCCGTAGATCATGACATTATAGAGAAGGGAGAGTACAGTCACTGCAAAGGAGGCCAGAGAGCCATTGCTCTGAGATGAGGAAAATGTCCGGGCTGCTGGAAACCCATGCAAAGTTTCACTGTTAGCACCACAGAGAGCTCCAGCTCAGGGTGGCTCACTTTCTGGTTTTTTGACTTAAAGACAGTGCAAAAACGACACAAGTTCAGTACGAACCATGAGTCGTATTTTGAATTCTGATCTTTGTGCTGGCCAGTGAAGCATGCTACAGTGCTCTCCCAGTGCTGGACAGCGGCGGGAGTTGTAGCTTTGGCTCAGCCTTCCCTGGGGCAGGTGAGCTGCACCCTGCAGAGCGCTACACGGCTGAACTGCAGTGTCGTGGGAGCAAGGTGCATTCCGCACATTTTGTCCTTAGGATATTTGGGGTTTATCAAAGCTTTATTAGAAAGTGACTGCATTGCAAATCATGGAATGTCTGCATTTTGTTTCTGGATTTCTACTATTTTCTGGGTAAGTGCATGATAATTATTTAAAAAATGCCCTGCACTGTATATTAGTGCATGACCATAGTTGTTCAGCTACTGTCACAGGAATATTTTCCCCTCAGTGTGTTGGTTTAATCCCAGTGTATATTTGAAGCAGTGCATAATGGAGAGAAGGGGGTTTGTAGAGTGAACTAAGCAAAGCTGGGCACATATTTCGATTTCATTACTTAGGAGAAACAAGTTAGTCAAGCTGCTTCCTGTTTGAAACCTCATTGTTTATCCTCTACAGAGATGAACACCTGGCTTCCTAGACTTGTTTCACACTTTCTGTGGACAGAGATCGAGCAGTAGCTGGCTTTCTTTTTGTCATTTCTGAAAAGATGTCCCTAAAATATCTGTGTTTTGGACGACACACTTCTGTGTTCAGGAACTCTGAGGGTGAGGATGTCGACCTGACTGCTGCACCAAGACACTGTGGGGACAGCAGCCTGTGCTAACTTTGGGTCAAGGACATTGGAGGAAGCTTCTCAGCACCCATGACTGCCAACCCAGGATCCAGTCAGAGGGCAGCAAGTGATTTGCCTGTAGATGACAAAGGGAAGACTGTCTCTCGCAAGCGATTTTGAGGTCGTCCCACTGAGCTGTATACCCAGTCCTTTTCGACGTTTTACTTTGAGTCAGGGTCTTGCTAAGTAGCCCAGGTTGTTGTGGAACTTGTGATCCTTTTTCTTCAGCACCCGGAGTGCTGGGATGACAGCTGTGCACTGCCACTCCTTGCAGGGTTTTTTTGTTGTTGTTGTTTTTGGTTTTCTTTGTTTTTGTTTTCCCATATGAAATTTTATTTGAAAATTTTGGGAGAAACCTGAGGATTTTAGCTTGTTTCTTAAATGTTTGCATGCAACCCTATTAGGAAAAGAGTACTTTAAAATATTCCTCAAGAATATTATTGATTTTCTTTTTACTGATCCTACAGCTCATTTCATAAAAAGGATAAGCCTCCAGCATGCTGATAACTCATATTCTCCCAGTTTCTTTGAGCTCAGAGATGAGATAAACTGTTCCAATTTCTAAGCAGAAATGCCTCCTAATGTTCATTATTATCTACATAGTAACTAAAGAGGAAAATAATTCCCCCTCGAAAAAAAGTAACATAATAACCAGAATTATTGGGTATGTAGCCTGATCTTATTAACCTAAATTAAATTTTCTTCAAAATTAAGTGGTAATGATAATATCTACCACACTCTATTGTCAAAATACTTAAGTGCAAATCATCTAGCATGTAGTAAGTGTTCATTTTTTTCTGTTTTTTTTTCTTTCTAATTTTAAAGAGAATACAACAAAAGAAAGTTAAACAGAGTAAAACCAATCAGAACAAATGGGAGTAAGTGATACAGGATTTCACAACATTACAAAATCAACAATAGTTGCCATAATGCCTTTTGTTCTCTTCAAAATAGCTGCACATACTTTGGGACACAGTAAAAATCAACAGAACAGAACAGAACAGAAACAGTAAAAACAAAACAATGGATACAATAAAAGACTACAAAACAAGACAACAGTAAATTCAAAATCGTTACCATATATATCTTACTAGCATTGAAACAGCTGCTCATGTCACTGGGTATAACATAATCAAACAAAGCAAAAGAGAATAAAATCCAACCCAACAAAACAATAAACAATGTAGGACTTCAGAGTGAGACTATAGGGAATCAACAATGGCTACCACCTCAGAAGGAGACCCCCCTAGATGCCACGCTGTGTACCAGTCTCTTCGAACAGATGATCAGAGCACTGGCCCTAGACCTGCAAGGTCAGTGAAACACCAAAGCACCACAGGCTTTCAATTGCATTTCACCTTAATAACTATCATCAGAGCCTGTTTCTCTGAATCTGCCAGTCGCTGGATGGAGCGGTGGGGGGTTGACACTTGTTTGCCAGCCCACAGGGACTGAAGGAGCTGGGATCTAACTGTCCCCCTGCCAGCAGAGGCCCACAGGGAGAGGCTTGGCTCTGGTGGTCCTGGTCCCACAGCAGCCCACACATGGCACTGTTTCCGGCAGGACCGATCTAGTTCTCCCTCCCCAAAGTCCATGCTGATGCCGACTCATGGAGAAAGGCTTGGCTCTGGAGGTTAGTAAGTGTTCTTTAAGTGTGAGTTGTGTTGATTGTACAAGTTTTGTGATGACCACAAATAACATCCCTTAAATTAGCAAGAGTGGCCAGTGCTCTGGGGGGAGTTGTGGTGCTCTAAGCGAGGCAATTCAATCACCTAATGAGAGAGGGATGCTGCAGGTGACTCACTTTTGCCTCCTGGCTCAGTAGTACCCTGAGACATGTGTGTTAGCCCATTGTCTGGGACCATAAGGGACACCTGCAACTTCAAAGAGGCAAGGTCTACTTGCCTTAAGTTTCGGAGATTTCCTGTATTAGTAGCTGGCTCCAAGGCAGGGACATCATGGCGGAAGGGCATGGAGGAGCAAATTACTGCTTACGTCATGGCAGCTGGGAAGCAGAGCAGGGAGCAGTGCCAGAGAGGACGGGACAGGGACAAACACAGCACCCAGGCCATGCCCGGATACACCCTGAAGTGTGCCTTAGTAAGCCCTGGGAGGTGCCCACAAGATGATGATCAAGTGATGATTGAATTTAGCTGTCAGAGACACGAGATTCAGACTTGAGAACAAGCCCTTTGGGCTCATGGTTATATAGCACCAGACACGTAATGCCCTAATTCTTCCGGAAGAATTTCCCCTCAAATCCAAACCTCAGTGGCATGCACAACAATTATTTGAGCAATAACATTTCTTGTGGAATTTCTACCAATGATTGAAGGCATTAGTTTTTTTAAATGATTTTTAAAAATATTTTTATATTTTTAATTTTTTAAAAAAATCAATTAATTTTTCACTCGTACATAAAAATGTGCAATTTGCACATATTAGTAGGGTACCATGCAGGGTTCCCATTCCTGCATACAGTACCTCCAGTCCATCCAGCAGCCTCAAGCAGATGGTGGGAGAGTGGCTCCCAGGGGTGCCATGGGCACTGCTGCCCAAGACCCACCAGACAGGGTGTTGTGGGCACGGACCCTAGCGCCTCTTCTCCCACAGTCCTCCCAGTGCTGGGACTCAGGCCTGGCCTCCTCTCCTTCCCCAGGGAGGCCTGATGCGTACTGGAGAGTGCTCCACAGGAGTCTGGGAGCTGCATGGGGTTCTCTACCCCAGCTGGAGGGAGAAAGACAGGGGTGTGTCCTTGGAGGACTGAGACCTCCACACGCAGTCTTGTGGAAGGTGTGATTTCAGTTCGAGGAGACTTGCCGGGTGACATGAGAGGTGGTGACAGGACAAGATGGACTGGGCATGAAGCTTTCAGCTTGAAATCATCCTGCGCAGTTAGTAATACTCCAGGTAATAGGGAGTAAGAAGAGGGAAAAGCAAGGATTGGACACAGCTGACCACGCCACAAACCAGGGCTTCCTCCGCTGGGACAGAGCTTGCCTCTAGGGAGATGGTTCCTGAATAGGAGGGGTTTTCCCTGGCACAGAGAAACACCTGGTACACAGTGGCAACTGCACCGAGGTTAAGGCCCGAAATCCAGATCTCTGTAGGGATAGGTAAATGTGTTTAGTTTTGCCATTTAACCCATGTCTACCTGGTGCTTTACAATTATTCTAATATATTTCTGTCTTAATTTATAATGTCTGCAAAGCTGATAAGTAGATTTATAAAACCTTAACACATGGAATTAACCAGTACAGGCAGTTTTAACTTTAATATGAATCCCAGGAAACACTTTGCTGTGCAAATGGCCTGAAATAAGGAATTTCTGCTTTCCTTTCATTTACCCTTGGGGGTAAAGAAACCACCAGTGAAACACTCCTCATGGTCCTGTTTTCTTTCAGGAAACCCATGGAATGGTCTGTAGACGCACAGCGTGTGTGTGTGTGTGTGTGTGTGTGTGTGTGTGTGTGACGTCTGTCTCATGCTCTTTCATCTCCAGCGATGGTGAGGGAAAGTGGAAAGGACTCCCTGAACGCTGTTGGGGACTGTCTAGCTTCCTCTTGGTCACACGAATTGACCTTTAGCCAATATCTCCCTCCTGTTGGCTTCCATTACATGAGAATCAATTTTGCCTGGCACAGTTAGTCAGCAAATACTTACGGTATAATATTCTAAGATTTTGGTAGTAATTCATTTATACTGTGTCTATTAAATAGAGTTAAAGCTATCTGGAGTTTAATAATTGGTAGGCCAATTTTTCATGCAGCTGGCCAGTGAATTACCATATCCTTTTTTAACTAAGTTGAACCCTGCCGTATTCGCGCATGGACTGCAGATGATGCTATGCGAGCTGACTGTAAATGAGGAAGACCCACTGCAAAGCCATTAGAAAGGTCTTCCCCCACTTAAGGAACTCAAGGTAAAAAGCAAGTTTAGTTGGGGCTTTCTTTACAAAAGGACTACAAATTTGAGATAGCGGTAAGGAATTTGTCTCATGTACCACATATTTCTTAACTATAAAACATGAGACTTAGTTTACATGCTTGCTGTCATTTCTTATTATGGAATTGAAATTAAATGGGTCTCTGGATCTATAAATTTGGGTTGCAAATATGTGAATCCAGAATGGGTATTACACTGTATTATCATTATACATACTATAGATAGTACCAAAGTAAATGGAGGTTTTACTGAATAATAATAAACTAATAATAAACTGATACTTTACTGATATTTACTGATACTTTTCTGAAGTATGCAGCTATTCCTTCCTTTGTCAACCTCACTTCAGCTACATTATAGACACACAAACATGGGCTTTTTTCATTTGTTTATTGCTGTTGCAGCTATATCCTTAACTATCTTTGTGTGGATGAGGTGAGCAGTCTCCAACACACAAGAACACACATACTGCATGTTTTAGTTACTTTTCTCTCATTGCTGTGACAAAATACCCAATGCCCAAAGTTAAAGGAGGAGAGGCTTATTCAGCTCTTGTTGTAGAAGTTTCAGTGCATACTCGGCTGGCTCCGAGGCCTTGGCTGAGGGGCATCACAGAAGGGACAACAGTTCATGGCACCCACAAAGTAGCAGAAGAAACAAAGGAACTGACAGCGTCCTTCTGCCCCTTTGGTCTCATCCAGGCTGCTCACCACACCCTTAATCCTGGCGCCCTTGAACCTAGCATCGCACCTTGAATCCATCCCAGCATCACACACTCTGGCTCCAGTAGCCTCTGAAGAAGCCCCTCCCGGGACCACGCGAGGCTTTGGGGGACATCCAGACACAGCCATAACACCACACTGAGGGAGGCACAGTGGAGAGGAGCGTCATCCCCTAGGAACACACTCTTAGAACGCAGATTCCAAACTTTATGAGGCGGACATGTGGAGGGTGAGTTCTTGGCAAGCAGGAGCCTGTTGGGTCCTTTCTAACATCAGCTCTGCACCTGGCTGGACTCTGTGTAGACTGTGTCACCTGTCCCAGGGAGGGTGACTCTGCCACCTGTCCCACCCTCTGGGCTCAGCAGAGTGCGGTGCCATGCACTGATTTTCCAGAGAATGACGGTAAGCAGCACTTAGAAGCACACTGTGCAGAGGCGTTTGAATTATAAATACACTTAATAACACTGAAGTGTTTCCAGATTTTTTAAGTTACATTTGCTATTAAACTCTAACTTAACTTCTCTGTAGTTAATTCAAGGTTACAAACACTTGTTTTATATGATGTATATTTCAGATAGATTAAACAATGTCCCCGGTGCACCTGACTGTGAACTCTACTCTTGTTGAGTAAAGAGCATAGGCAGAGATAGACAGACAGACGGTAAACGTGCAGACTGTCGTCCTGCGACTGTAAACAACACGGGGAAGCGTTTCGAATGTGCCATTCACTCTTTGGCTTTCTCTTTGGGATCGCTTTTTCTTCTCTTAAAAATTACACATTTTTACTTTTGAATTTGTTTTCATGACTTCAGAAATTATAATAAAGGGCATATAATGGGAAGTTTTCAGTCTCAAACTCTCATCCACTTCTTTTTTCTTTGTACTGGTGGTTGAACTCAGGGCTTTCACCCCGAGCTACAGAGCTACATCCCCTTCCAATTTCCAGTTTCTGCTTGGAGGCAGGGTATCCCTAAGTCACTAAATTGCACAGGCTGGGCTCTGTCTTTCTGTCTTTCTGCCTCAACCTCCCAAAATGTTGGAATGACAGACCTGTGCCATCACCACCCCCTGCTTGTCACTCACTGTTGCAACCTAAGAATACTTTCGCTGTTACATTCTTTTTTATTTTCCCTACTGTAAATATTCACATACCCAGGTATCCAGTCCAAGGTAATTCTGGTAGACATCTCTTCTGAAACACTATTATCACAACTACAGTACTATGAATAGACAGTGTTTCTATGACAACCTGAATCACGTGATCATTTGCCACAGATGCAATATCATCTAACACTTCAGCTTCTTTCCCCAGATATGAAAAATCAGCCGAAGACTGGGCTGTGTTTGTGTGTGTCTGGAGTGCAAAGCGCAGCAGGAAGCATCCTAGCAGCTGTCTCTCACAGTGACATGATTGATAAGTCAGTTTCTGAATTCAGTTTAGGAGGTTACATTCCTGCAAATTTCCTGTGTGCACGCAGTCCTGCATATGTCCACACATGCGCACAATGACCCTTACATGTGCCTAACCATGTGCACATTGACTCCTAAAGGTTCTTATCCACGCACACATTGTTTCCTACACACACCTATCCATGGACACATTGTTCCCTGCATGTACATACCGACGCGCACTTTGTGTGCTATGTGGCCTACCCATGTGCACATTGATGTCTGCATGTTCAGATGCATGGAAGCATTGTCTCTACATGGAAGTGAATGTGGCTTCCTGCAGACCCCAGGGGACTGCAGTCTCCTCTCCCTCTGTGGGTCTGAAGTGAGACCAGTGGTTTCAGAGTGAATGCCCAGGAACACAGCTGAGCACAATCAGTGATTCTTGATGCTCTCAGCCGAGTGGTAACCTGGCCATCTTCCCCAGCAGCCCCTCCTGGGCTGGGTGAAAAGGAAGGCAATTGAATGCAACTGGCTGATGGGCTAACAGGTGACTCCTCATGAACCACAGAACCTGTGGACCTCTTTCATTGCTTTGTTTGCATTCAGTGGGGAACTGTGTGGTTGAATTATCACAAGCATTTATTAATTAATGTTATAGCTTATGTCTAGATGCAGCCCCCCAAGCCTCTTGGACTTTTAGATGGGGCTTTTTCTGAGGCAGCTGAACCTAGAGTTTGTGATTGATTTATGGGTCAATTCTAGGATTAATAGAGCTGGGGTTGGGAGTGGGTGACTGCTGATTCAATCCACTGATTGGATTTGCACCACCCTAATCCCAGCAGTCTGGATATGCTAAAAGGGGCAGAAAGAGGCTTGTTTGCCCCTTCTGATATGTTGCTTTTCTTGTCTTCCAGGGCCATGAACTGTTGCCCTCTGTCATGTGCTGCCCTGCCTTGGAGCCAGAGGATATGGACTGAAACCTCCACACACCGTGAGCTAAATAAACCTTTCCGCCTTTAACTTTCAGTGTCAGTTATTTTGTCTCAGCAATGAAAGAAAAGTAAGGAAGACATTGCCCTTGGCTCAGCACAGGTGAGTTCCTCTTCCTGTGTGAGGCAGGAGGCCATGGACTCCTCTCCAGCAGAGCTGGCCAATCGCACAGATATTTGGAAAGACCCTCTCTGTTGGGCCAACTGGGTGCACACAGTGGACCGGAAGGGCTGAGAGTGAGGGACCCAGCGGGACATGACTGATGTGGGGCCAGGTTCAAGCAGGGCGATGGCCACAGAGGGACATTGGTCACCCTGGGGTGGATTGTCAA
>RJWT010014229.1:0-21194 GCA_004365215.1 Cuniculus paca
TTTTTTTTTTTTTTTGCGGCACTGGGGATTGAACTCACAACTTCACGCTTGCCAGGCAGGCCCTTAGGCCATTGAGCTAAATCCCCAACCCTGAGTTTTTTTTTTTTGTTTTAAAACTCTAAGTTTAATGTCATATTGCTCTCTCCTGCGGGTTATTTGGCTCCAGGGAGGTAATAAAATTTCCTAACTGTCCTCTGCAAAGTTTCCTTAGTAGCTTCTGAGTTGCTAAATTTGCTGCTACAGGCAACTTCCTCTACACATAGGAAGTTTAGAATGTTCTTACCAAATCTTTATCACCATAGCACAGTCTCTGGTGACATACATCTATTGTGCTGTGACTATTTCTGTTATTTTAGAGAATTAGTATAAAGGCTTATAAAGCAAAGCTGAGGTTTATTAGATGTACATGGTATGCAAAGGAAGTCAGAAACAGCTTATGTTCACTAAACCAGTGGTGGCTAACCTATGGCACGTGTGCCACAGCCAGCTGTTTATTATCATTGAAAGCTCAAATGTTCACCATCACTACCCTAAATCATATATTTCTCAAGCTGGTTTTCCTCAACCATTATGTATTACTTCAAGCTTCTGATTTCAGGTATATTTCAAACACAGCCTAAATTTGTTCCAACTTTACCATTACCTAAGAATTCTTTGTAGTTATGACTTAAATATTAAATTCGAGAGTAAAATTCAGCATTAGATCTCCTTTTCAGAAAATCTAGGAAGAACTTCCAATCCCTTATAAATCATTGAGTTTCAACAATCCCAAAGCTGGGTGTTAAGGCGTATGCCTGTAATCCCAGCAGTTGGGGGGCTGAGGTAGGAAGATTGCCTTGAGTTTGAGGCCAGCCTGGGGTAGCTACATATATGAGTTCAAAATCAGCCTAAACTACATAGCAAGACACTGTCTCAATTAAACAACAAAAGGGGGGGAGGGGAAATCCAAAGTTAAAATCTTTGTTGCCTTGTCATTGTTGGTGATGTAAAGAATCTGAAACAAACATAACAGAAGTGGGAGAACAGAGGAAACCCCAGTACAGGTGTTAGGACTGACAAACCTTAATAGACCACTGTGATGATCTGTACATATGATTTATTAGAACAAGGTTTTCAGTATAGTTGGCCAAGACAAGCTTCTGTGATTATTTCTTACAACTTAAAATAAAATAGACAAATTAATTTGATCAAGAAGTTAGAGTTAATTGGTAGAACTAGGGATATGACTCAGTGGTAGAGCCTAGCATGCAGGAGGTCCTGGGTTTGATCCCCAACAGTGAATAAATAAAACAAAACAAAACATATGGTGTTCATATGAAAATTTCCATATGAAAATGTCTCTCTCCCCCTGCCCCCCTCCACCTTGTCTCTCCCCTTCTCTTTTTCCCCCAAAACAGGGAAGAAGTTTTTTTGTTTTTGCCTGTGGTGCATCTAACCTATTCTTGTCTTCTTCAAACTACATTCACCTGTCTTCCTTTCCAAAACAAGACTCAATTTGTTTGCATGTCTAAACATCCCAGGTACAGTGTTCTACTCTAGTTAGAAGTAAACACAAGAGGTAGATGAGGTAACTTCTGGAATATTTACTAAAATAAGAAATTCTACCCACTCTGAAAGTACTGTATAGTCTCCCTAATGAATCTGTATTTAAAATTATGATAATATCTCCTCAAAAACTCTACATATGAACTCTACATATGAACTTGGGAGAAAATATTTGAAAAACTTGTTTTAATTTAAACTCATTGTCAATGTTATGAATCATATTTATGGTAATCTTTGGAGAGGCAAGAACTTTTTTGTTCTGTGCAATAAGGATCTACAATGTTGAGAATAGTATTGGCACATAGTGGATGTCCATAAAAATTTAATGTTATATGTATTATGTTTCTATAGGTTATATATTTCTATTAGCTCATTAAAAAGGACATTTTATTTTTAATATAGAAATTGTTTCCTGCAAATGTGAATGACTAAGGATACATTAATAGCAATTTAAACATTTCCTGTATTATTTCTTGCCAGATTGTAGGTACAACATTGTTTGATTCATTATATTTTTAACCACTTACCAGTTTTTAATGGTCTTATCAGCAAAGCACTCTACAGAATTAAACAGCGTTATATGTTAAACTTTGCCAATTTACTCAACTAGTTAAATCACATACATGACAAAAATTTATCAGAATAGAAATACCGTGCTCTAGAGTATAATGTCATCAAGGATACTAGACCAAATACAGCATTCCCAAAACTAAAACAACCAAGTTGGCTTTTCAGCAAAAAGAAGGGATTAAGCTGCTAAAAACAAAACAAAACAAAACAAATGTATTCTTACAGCATTTCAATTTTAAATCTTTTTTTGCCAACCTAGAACACAGAAGTCTATAAAAACCATTAGAAATGTCAACTTAATTACTAAGTGGAAGTATTTCACAGGAGGGGTAGTAGAGTAAAATATGTGTCATTATGAAAGACATTAGGTCATACTATGCCATAATAGCCACTACCCCCTTTCCCTTCCACACACAATCTTTCAGGTATTTTTAAAAAACAGGTGTACTTTAGCTGGCTGTGGTAGCACACTCCTGTAATCCCAGCACTTGGAGGCTGAGGCAGAAGGATCGTTGCAAGTTCAAGACCAGCCTGGGCTACAAAGTGAACTCAAGGCCAGCCTGAACTGCATAGGGAGACCCTGTCTCTAACAGACCAAAAAAAAAAAAAAAAAAGGTATACATCCACATTATTTCATGAAAAGGAAATCTTCCTCCCACATCTAAGCCTCACTCACACAATTCCCTCCACAGTTAACTTCTATCATTGCTGAATTCTATGCATTTATTTAAATATTCATGTATTTTTCCATAGAAACTACATAAATTTTTGCACTTGATAGTTTTGTACTTCGGGGTTTTTTACCCCATTTGTAACATATTTTGACAGTCCTTCCTTATTAGCTTATTAAACTCTGCCTCCTTGTTATGAACTACATAATACTTCATTATCTGAATCACAAGTTACCCATTTCATATAAAACTTTGAGTTTATTTTTAATCTTTTGCTATTATGATGATGTACTTTCTTACTTGAATATAAGCTACTCCAGAATAAGGATTTTTGTCTTAATCTTTTTTTTTTTTTTTTGAGGTCCGGGGATTGATCTCACGACCTTGCCCTTGCCAGGCAGGCGCTTAGGCCGCTAAGCTAGGTCCCTGGCCACTTAATCTTTTTATAATTCTGAAAATTAAATATCCAATTTTTTTGGAATAAATTATATATACTTTTAAATGGTGTTAAGTGCTTCCATTCAACTTTTTACTCTCTGCAAAGCACTTAATGCTCTTTGATTTAGTAATTCTTTTTCTAGGTGTTTTTCCTAGTATTTAAAATGACATATATAACACTTGGAAGAGAAATAGTATACTAAGTCAAAGAATATGTATTTTAAATGTTGATAGAGGCTATTCTAAAGCTTTTCACCAAACTTAGATACTGACTAGTTAAAAAAAAAAAGTATTATTGCGCTCACCAAGTGTTTAGCACAGTACTTTACACATAGCAGTATTAAAATCTTTTTTTTTTTTTTTTTTTTTTTTTTTTTGCGGCACCGAGGATTGAACTCATGACTTTGCACTTGCTGGGCAGGCGCTTAGACCGCTGAGCTAGATCCCCAGCCCAGTAGTATTAAAATCTTTTGGCACTTACACTCAAGGAAAATTTGTTTTTGTGGCAGTATGTAATTCTATAGAGGGTTCCTGGGGGATAGGTGGTAGAGTATGTGCTTGGTATGTGTGAGGCCATGGGTTCAATCCCCAGCACCACACAAACAAAGCTGATTAATGTGCCTCAGAAAGGAAGAAAAGCAGGTCTCACAAGAGAGGCAACTGAAAGTGGCTCATCCATTTCCATCACCCTCATCACTAATGGTCAATGTACTGAGTACTTATGTCCTTTCATCCCTGTGTAGCCTATGACAGAGACCTTTATTATCTCTACTTAGTAGGTGAATATGTTGAAGCACAAAGAGGTTAAATGACATGTGTAAATCACATAACTAATAAATGAGCAGTAATTACAAATAAGCGGTCTGACTCTAGAGTCCATTTTGAAAGCTGTAAGTGTTCCTGAAAAAAAGAGAAAGAGGCATTGAATGTTGAAGGAACGTATGCGAAGCACCAAGTATATAGTGTTCTCCGGAGAGCAGCAGGCAGTTCGATGTGGCTTAGGTACTGTTGGGACCTTGCTGCCCAGAGATGGCATGGTAGGAGATGAGGACAAAAAGTTGAGTGCAGGAAAATGACAGTTTCCTTTTAAGAGAGAACTGACTTCATTTCTTTTTCTCAAGTTCCTCTGGCTTGATGGTAGTCTCTGGTTTTCCTATTTTATTCATGGCCAGGGCTTTTCAGGGCTTTTTATCTGGCAAAAGCTGTAGCAGTCACTTTTGTCTTCAGAGGATGTTTTAGTACTGACCAGATGAAAACTTTCTTTTAACAAAGTGTCAGTTAGTAAACCAAGGACATCTGTTCCACTAACCAATTTTAGGTTATCAGGTTTTATAGAAACATATCTAGGGGCACACATAAAAAGATTAACTATAAAGCATCACTTTAATAACACAAAACTACCCATAAATTTGCTTCTAACTTGCACCAAAGACATTATTTTCAAGCAAATTTTTTGAGACTTCATTTACAAATTCAAATCAGCAATTTAGGATACTGAAAATAGAAAACTTCATACAATTTCCAGTCATTTCAATTCCACATTTAGGAATGTAATCAACATTGATACATTGAGAAATTCTGTTTCAGAGCAAATAATTTGATCTAAGTTGGCCTAATTTTTTGTATATTGTAACAACCATTTCTAATATTTTAATTTTTGATTTACTACTTTTAAACAATTTAATTGATTTAATCAATTACACTAATGAATATTTTGTACATTTACAATAGTCACCACAGATCTAATTTTACTAATTGTTAGCACTGACATTATAAATTTTTTTGTGACTTATTCCTGCCAAACCCACTTTCCAAGTGAAATTTTGCAGATATGTCAAAAAGATTTAGTATGCTTTTACTCAACATTATCAAAAGAGCAAAACTTAGGGCTAAAAAGCCTCTGGAGTGGAAATAGCAAAAACAAAAACAAAAAAACTTTCATTCCCTTGGCAACTCCACAAAATTAATGCATATAATTTAAGAAAAATATTCCTGAACTTTTCAGGCTGTCTATATATTGGGTTTAATGTCAACATAACTGCATACATGTATAGTTGTATTACTGCTCCTTATCTGCCATCAAGGATGTTACCTGTATCCTCCCACTATTCACGAAATGTGAGGAAAAGGCTAATTTAGTTTGAGGCAGAAACTTAAACTGTCTATAGTCTATGGGGCAAAAAGCTGCTTGGGAGGAACATTCCCTTTTTAATGATCATCCCTACAATGGAGTGGTCACTGTAGCACACATTCAGAAACTCATCTTAAATAAAAAAAACAATTCAATAATAAAATCTAAGAATCATCAAACTACAAAGCACATTGCCCAAAAAAGTTTTATTATATTTGATATAATAAATTTTTAACATTAATAAATCATTTTATCTATTCCCAAGACTCAGATCTAGATTATATAGCCTAGATACATTTGTCAGAGAGTATTACAGAGTATCACAAAAGAATACACAAATAGTAAATGGTAGTAACAAAGTAGAATGTACTTAAAAGAAAGTACACTGATTCTCCTTTAAAGCCAAACTGAACAAGAAGATTCCAAGGCACCAAAAAAGAATGGACTAAATGAAACAAATGGAATGATGGAGATTGAACCTAGGTCCTGGTTCATCCTAGACAGACCCTTTACCACTGAGGTGTTTCAGCTTTATTTTAAAAATTTTAAAGGCAACTACCTTTTTCCTTTTGATCCAGTCTTAAAAGGGAGAGGCCAGATAGAACAAAGACTACCAAAGAGACTCTAGAAGCATGTTATAGTTACATGCTGTAACAAATGGCCATCTGAAAGATCCAGGCCCAGTATTTCTAGCACTATGAACTTAAATGATAATAAATAAGCAACTTCCTAGGTATAAATCAAATTGGTGGCACATAGTGAACTATTTAGATGATGACACACTACATTATTAGGACTCCTTCAGGCTTACTCCACCATGTCCACCTTCCAAAAACATGAATAGATTCACACCAGGGTATGAGCAAAACTCAAATATTTGCTAATTAGTCTGTTATATGCTCAACAGTGGGCCTTTTAAAGCCAAAATTTTCATCTAATCACCCTAGATCCCCATAGTCACTTTATTCAGATTGTCTATATTTTGAAACTAGCACAATTTAAAAAATTATAAACAGGATAAAAAAATCTGATCTTAGACCAACTGAAAAGAATAACATATGGTGTTGCAAAAATAAAAATAGCTTCTGGTTTTGGAACTATCTGTTGTGGAAGCATAAATATAATGCCTTTCTCACATTACATTTTTTTTTTAAAAACTGCTGTTTCTATAAGCATTTATCAGGAAACCATTTGACACTGTGTACACACAATAATAGTCCAATTTCAATTTCTAATGTTGCTCTTCAAAATTACTATTAGGGAAAAAAAATTACTATTAGAGCAACAGATGTAGTTCAGTGGTAGACTGCTTTCCTAGCAGGCCTGGGTTCGATTACACACATACGCAAACACACGCACACACACTACTGTCTCCAAATGCAATTTTTAAAGAGCACTTAGTTCTAAGACTTTTTTTTACCTAGAATTTTTGTCTATAAAATCAATGACACTACTTTTCCTTGGGGTTCTCTAACTCTTTTAAAAGGGATTCCAAAAGAGGTCATAATTGTTTCACCTTTATTTTTCTTTTAAGACAGTCTAGCCAAGGCTGACCTTGAACTTCCCCAAATGTTGGGATTACTCTTGTACACCACTACGATTGGTTCTTTATCAAATTTTAAAAACCAAATAATTGGATTTTTCCTTTAAGTATCCTACTAATGAATATAAAATTGTACACATAGTTAAAACAGTTTGGGAAAACAACTGGGTCTTAGATTTTCACAATCAGCCTATTAGTTTGGCTCCCATTTCCCAAAAATGGAAAAATTTCCACTTCACCTGTTTAAAAGGATAATTTAATAAGTATAAAATATATGTACAGTCATACTGCCCAGTGTTCTCTATCTGGTAAATGAGACTAAGGGTTATATTACAAGAAAGGTAGACACTGGCATCCTTTCTGAAGATTACTGCTCATTTAGCAACTTTTCTAATATACACTTACCATTACAAAAAAAAGTGTCTTTTTTAAATGAGTATCAAATATATACAGGATTTTTTTCACAGTTGGTAAGATAATGGTAGAATAGCCTGAAGACACTTTTCATGGGAGTAGGGAGAGGTGTTCACGTCTGCAGGGTGAAAATCAGCCTTAGGACCCAGCCAAGGACAACACAGGGAGAAAGTGAGTAATTGACTCAGGAATAGCTATCTTTAACATACTGACCACCTATCCCAACTTTCTAAGAGCCAAGAATGTAACAGGACACTAAATATGCCTAGTAATAACATCTGCCTTTAAGGATGTCTAAAAATATTTTTCTCCACTGAAGAAAAATCAGAGTTCAAATTATAAGTACTGGGAGAATACAGTGTGTAAGGAAATCTGGAGAAACAGCCACTCCTATAAATAAGTCAATAATCTCTGAAAAAAAATTCACTTCTAAGTGAAATCATTAGCAACACAACAAAATCTATAAAATTACTATAACCTGAACAACCACAGTCCATTTCCCCTAGGCAGCCTTGGTCTGTTCCCATTGTCCCACATAATTCCTACTGTCCCCATTCTGAAAAATGTCCAAGTTTAGGAAATAGTCATTCTAATCCAACTTCACAAGTTACCATAAAACATGAATATGAATAAACATTTCTTCCAAAAAAAGTTTTCAGCACGAGGAACTTCATTATGAGACAAAACAGCAGGAACTGGAATGGTAGAAACATACTTCAGAGTACAAAATACCTGATTCCAGTTTGGTTCTCAGCAGTGCTGTCAGAGCCAACAAGGAAAACAAGGTCATGGTAAGATCTTTGTAGAGGCAGTGGGAGTAAGGTCATCCAAGGAGGGTTACTACTCCAGGTTGGTACTGCAGGTTGCTCTATAAACGCTATAATCCTTCCAATTAGCACCTCAACTGTTTTGCTGCAAAAGTCAAACGTTCTACAAAACCTTGAGTGTTTCAGCTTAGGAAATGCACCTCCAAGACAGCAGGGCTCGGCTGCAGCAGGTGCTGGTTTAAGAGTTCAACCAAAGTATGGAGTTCACAGAAAAGACCCTCTCGGAAGCCCAAAATAATCTGAGAAGTCAGTGGGTAATAAAGTTGGTGAGTTCACAAAAATCTAAGATGAAACTAAAAACACCATCTCTGTCCACAAAAACCTGATCACCAACCATCTTGAATTCTTGATCTCTGCCATCTGCGTGCCAACAGAGGCAGGAAACCGATTTATGGTAGACAGCCTTACTGTATCTTCCCTCCCATGTTCAAAGTGGCCGGTTCCCAACAACTCATTCTTCCCTAGCTTCAAACTAGAACCTAAAATCAATGACCATAAATGTTGATGGTTATATATGTGTAAGAAATAGGAGGGAAGAATAACAAAAATCTAGACTGCTGGGTAACCATTGTGAGACAGTCCATCTAGAGACGTTTGCAACCGTGAGTTGCTTGGGAACTTCAAGATACAAAATCAGAAGCCAACATACGAAAACTGAATAGTTTAGGAACCTGCCAGTATTTCTGAAGATTGATGTCAGATAAATCCCTTCACTATCTTCTTGGGCTTGGGGTGTGGCACTGTGGCAGGGCTCTTGCTTACCATGTATGAGGGCCTGGGCCAATGCCCAGCACTGGGTAAAAAAATACTAAAAAATCTCCATAATGTCCCAGTGTAAATCTTATATTGAAAAAAAACTGTGAGAAAAGCATTTTCCCTCCTCCGACTTATTTACTATGAACTTTCATTGCAGAGCAAAGATTTACAGAGAAACTATCTGGATTTCTTACTGTCCCCTTAACAATTTAGGGGCTAGCCACAACCTGTTAGGAGTGAGGCAGCCAATACCTCACCTACCAGCTTGCTTTTGACTCTTCTCATAGCTAGAAGGAAGTTGTTTCCTGTACTTTGTATTTGCCACTTCCCACCTCTGGCTCACCTTTCCTACTCAACTAAATTAAAGGACTAGGGTAAAGACACTCTGTTCTCTGAAATTCTACTCCACTTAATGAGCTTTCAAAAGGAATTCTTTTCCATGACAGAAATAAAGCAATTCCTAAGATTGCTTCTTTTTCATCTTAATTCTAAGAAAGTTTAGAAAAGTAAATGTTTTTATCCTGTGGGCATATCTCCTGTGAGCAGGCCAATCACGTGTTCACTGATTACTTAGCACTTTCTAATAGCTGATACACTGTTTCACCCATTGTCAAATTAGTCTTACTACACCTGAAATTCTGTAAGCAAGTGGACTGGTTTGGTTGTACTGTTGCTGATACTTTAGAACTACAGAACAACACTTAGCTACCAGTAAAGGTGGCTTTCCCATTTCCTGTTCCAAGTGTTGAATCTCTCTTTTTCAAAAACTTAAGACTTCAAACAGCCACTCAATGCTTATGCAGTTTATCACCTTTGGTGAAAATTTACAAAACAAAGGAATAAAGGGTTGGCTTAAATCTCTACCCTCCTAAAAACGTAAACTTATAGAGAAAAAAAAGTCAGATTTTGTTTACATAAAATTTACATTTTGGTGAGAAAGGAGTCAACCCTCTAGAAAACCTTGGAAATCTAATCTATTCATATTGTTTTTTTAAAAGAATGTTCACTGTCCAAAAAATTGCTTTACAAGACCTCACTGGCATGCTTGAACAGTCACTACTAGGCCTTCTACTTCATCAATTTAGTATTACATCAGGTATTCTCTCATCTCCCTTTTTTGTTTCGTATGTTTTGTGACAGGGTTGCCCATGTTGGTCCTTAACTCCTGGGCTCTAGAGATCCTCGGCCTCCCCAGCGGCTGGAGCCACAGGCATGCTGACCTCCATTTTTTTTTTCCACCTCCAATTTTAATCACAGAGTAAACATAGTCAACATGGAGTAGGGGGTATTTATTTTAAAAGCACTCTTTAGAAAGGAAAGGGAAGTTCATGTCTATGATGCTATATTTTTATGCTACCTAATTTGAACAATGTGCGTTGAACATTATTTTTGAAGGAAATATTTTTGGAGGAAAATACCTATCTGGAATCTTTCCTAAATTCTGAATCACTACTCTGTTCTCTAACAATTTCTATCAAAAAGCAGAGCACTACATGGTTGAGATTTTATAATAGTTTATATTTGCACACAAATTCTGCCACACTGTTCAGCACGACCAAAGTAAAACTCTTGACTCTTTCACTGAAAATGAAAAACCCATCTATCACTTGTTCCCAGTAAAAAACTGATTGTTCCACAAAATCAGCTGCTTTAGTCAGACAAGAACTTAAGTTTGAAAGATGGTCTTTCCAAGTTGCTAATTCATCAAATACAGACCATTCCAGGAATATGGCAGGACCAAAGAAAATGAGGAAGCCAAGCAGAAGGACTACCACAAGTAACAGAAAGAAGCTCCGGGGAATCTTGCTAATCAATGTGCCAGTGTCCTGAGGCAAAGAAAGTTTGTCCACATCTACTAGTTTTATATCCTCCCACTGACTGGTATCGAAGTTCTTCATAAAAGGGCTTGCAGGCAAATTAGAGGGAGGTAAAGGAGTTTCCTTGATTACTTTGATTTTCTCCCTGAACTCCTGCATCTGTTGTAGAAATATGATGGGTTCTGACACATCTTTGAAAGCCTCAGCAATATTAAAGGCCGTTCGTTGCTCTTGTAAGATTGTGTTGAGTTTATTGATCTCTGGGTCATAGGCTTGCATAACTGCAAGTTTCATGGTCTCAAAGTCAGACAGGATTTCATTTTTCTTTTGATCTAATGTGTGTTGTAATTTCTCAAAAAACTCCTTCACTTTATCAGAATCTTTAGTCAGTAGCTGTAGGGATTTCCTCTTGCTAGTTTCCAAAGTATCCAAGCGAGAAAGAGCATCTCCCCGGCGCCAGGTCTCAAAACTCTGGAAGAGAGACTCAAAGGCATCCCTTTCCTGAATGTAAGCATCTTCAATAGAACAGAAGACATGCTTGGTATGGTCACCACGAGTAGCACAGATCCCACAAATCAGCTGCATGTCAGTTAGGCAGAAAATGTTGAGCGGCTGCCCCAAGTGTCCTTTACACACTGGCATTTTGGGAGACACTTTGATTTTGTTATACTTCTCCACAATACCCTTCAGGGAGTAATTAACCTGCAGGCTATTAACTCCGCTAGCTGAAGTTTCTTTACGGCACGTAGGGCACTTGAATGGAGATGGTCTCCACAAAGAATTCCGCACATTCCCTTCTAGGAGGCCTTCTAAGCATTTTTTGCAGAAGTTGTGTGAGCAAGGTAAAACTCGAGGATCATCAAACAGACTGCAGCAAATAGGGCAAGTGAGGTCTTCTTCAAGCAGCTCCATCACATCCTATCAGAGAAAAAACATTTTATTCCTGAGATCCCCTCCAGTAGGACTGTATAATACCAAGAAGCCAACTTCACATTATGATGATCTGAAACAAACAGCCAAACAAAGCACATAAGTGAGAAATGTGGAAAGGGAATGCACAGCACAGTAGGTTTAATGAGCAGGACGCGAATATGCTCCACATGGGTAGAGGGCCACTGTGTGGACTTCCAATAGCAGTCTTTGGCTAAGACAGAGTTAAGACCAGAACAAGTGCAAGTTGAACCAGCAGGACCTGATTGTTTTAAAACAGAGCTGACTACTAGCTGTCTGAAACAAAGCTACTCAGTGTTTGTAATAGAATGAGCTCTTTACTTTGGGCCCACAAATGTAAAATGGTATGCTATTTAAAAGAGACAGAAATATAAAGCTAGGCATGTGTTCTCATGTAAACTTACTAGTATTTGGCATATTTTTCTATCTCAAAGGCAGGATCGCAGCTATTACAATCATTTGTAAAAAGCAAGAGAATTGCCATTTACTCTTGCCTAGAAAATTAAATGAACTTTTTGGTGGTTGTGTTTTAAACTATTAGACTAACAAAGCCATCTTGTATCATTCTGCAGCATCAGTTCTCCAAATATAATGGGCAGAAACTTGACTGCCTCCCTTTAGGGAATCCACAAGATTGCCCTCATTTTGTACCCTGCTCACATCTGCATTAACAGTACAGAAGTGCTGGTGGGTAGATACTGTTGGACGTGTCACAGGATTCAAGCAAAGCAGTAAGCAGCAGCGAACTGTCCCAGCAGTTACTGTACTTTTCACTGCCACACTAAGTGGGGGGAGGACTGCCAGTTCCATTTTTAAATGTCCTTGATAAAGCAGTAAACACTACTGATTTTGTTAAATCTTGATGCTTGTCTACCTATCTTTTTAGTATTTTGTCTGACAAGACGTACTTACAAAAGCACTTCTGCCTACCAACAGATGGTGTCTGGAGCAAAAGCACTTATGTGACTGAGTTGCAAGGTAAACCAGATGCCTTTTTTATGGAATACCATTTTTACTTCAAGGCACAAAAGACAAACTAGATCTATTCAGATTTAGGTTACCTGACAGTCATTTTCTTGAAAATGAACAAAATGAGTTGTGTTACTCCAAGGGAAAAAAAAAAATATGACAGTGTTTTTGCCAATGAAAAACGTTGGGTTTTTATATGAAAATTAGAATTTTGGAAAACACTGCCACTGTAAGCTTGATGGCACACCACTTTAATTAAAGACTTTCTCCAAGATAGGTGGTAATATTAATGAATGTGAAGGCTATCTAATGAGCTAGGTCACTAACACAATGAGCTATTTATTTTTCAAGTCACAATGCTTATTTATAAATCATGCTTAGGTAAAAGGTCCATCCAAGGCAAAGAAAATCTTTGAAAATGGAGACTACCCTTAACAGGGACAAAAAGAAATTTAAGGCAACCAAATATGAGCAAAAGCAAAAAAGAAAATGTCACACACAAGAAAATTTAGAAGTAACAGTCATCCCAAAGTCATAATCAACTTACAGCTCTTAAAATGAACCACAGAGGAAAAACACTACTTGAAAAGTCTTTTTAAAAATGCATCAAAATTACAACAGATCCCCTGTTCCATTTTTAGTGATACTGCCTACAAATTTTGGTTTATAATTTAAAGATGCTTATTTTCATTCCTTTAAAAGACATACTTTTTTCTTCCTTTGGCTTTCTGCCTCTTTATACTCAAAACTTGCTCTAGGACAAAATTATATTACCACTTCCATCATTAACTCTTTTAGGGAAAACTGAGCTATCAGCTTGACCCAGGAAGCCAGGCAGGCTTTATACCTCAAAGTCTTAACGGAAAATATGTAAAAAGGTCTTCGGTCTCATAGGTGAAGAACATTCTTCGCAGTAAAGTGAAGCTTCTTAAAATATGCCTAAAACATATGATCTGAAGAAATCAACAGTTTACTTCATTAACATGATCTAAAACATATATCCTCGGGCTGGGGATTTAGCTCAGTGGCGTGAGCCTGCCTGGCAAGTGTGAGGTTCAGAGTTTAATCCCCAGTACCAGAAAAAAATAAAATAAAATATATATATCATGTCTTTTTTTTAGCTATTTCCCACTATAGAAGTTCAGTAGTTATATGTAAACAAAAACAATTACTGTTCACTGTTAAAATTGCAAATTAATGTCAAATTACCTGTATAAAGGCAATCTTCCAAGAGTCACTTCTTCCTTTGAATATTTCTAAATACCAAAAAAGTACAATTTTGAAGCATACTGATATTCCAAATTAGAAATTTCTCAAGTGTTTTTTAGCAATGAATAGCTGATTATATATTAGGTGTCTACCATCTCAAAGAAATCAACCTCATTTTCCTACCATACTTCTACCACTACCAGAAATTTTTAAACCAACTACCAAGCTATCCAGTCAAGACTACAAAAAACTATTAATTCTATACTGAATGACTACTGAACAACTCCTACAAATATAACCACCAAAACATTAAAAATGCAAAAAACCAATAATACACAGGAAATGAGCCATAAAACGGCCTATGTAGCCCAGGCTAGTTTAACTTGTGGTGATCTTCCTGCTAGTCGCCAAAATGCCTGGATTACAGATGTGGGCTACCACACCCAGCAGAATTCCTTTGTTTTTAAACAAACAACTGAAAAGCAATGTACTATAAAAGGTGCTCATACATTTTTTTTTTGAGTCAAGGTCTCTATATGTAGTCCAGACTGGCCTTGAACTTGCAATCCCCCTGCCTCAACCTCCTGAGCAATAGGATTACAGCAATGGTAGGATTAAAGGTATGTGCTACGGTGCCCAGTTTATTCACTCATTCTTAAAGAAAAGTTAACATTCTCCAGACATCTCTATTGGTTACTTGTTGCTGAAACAAAATACCCAACATCCACAAGTCAAAGGAGGAAAGGTTTATTTAAGTTCAGTTTATAGTGGTCTCAGTCCATAGTTGGCTGGCTCCAAGGCAGGGTGGCATGACAGAGGGGCATCTCAGGGGAACAACAATCCATGGCATAGCAAACAGGAGACAGCAAAGCAGCAAGCAGTACCAGCAATCAGCAAGCCTGCCTTTCCCTTTTATGCCAGCCAGGCTACAAACCTTTTGGGTGGTGCCACCCTCACCCAGGGTGGGGCTTCTGTCTTCAGTAAATCCATTCAGCCTCACTCAGAACCCTGCTGAGTCCAATCAGTGGACTGATTTAGTCACACACCCTTAATCCCAGGATCACATCCTTAATCCAGCCACCTCTAAAAAGCCCACCTATGACCACATGAGGTTTAGAGGAGGGGGCATTTAGATACAAGCCATAACAACATTAAGTTAAAAAAAAAAAAAAAGGATTCTCATAAGGATTCTCGTCACTCCGCATATTCCATTCCATTGGTTGTTGACAATATACATAGTTTTTGAGAATGTTACCCCAGATATTTTTCAATTCATATTAGCAAAGAAAAAGAAAAAGCCAATAAATTGGGTGTTGTAGCTTAGGATTTCTTCCCCCAGGGCCTCAAGCATACTAGGGCAAGCACTTAGCCACTGGGCTACACCCTCAACCCATTAGAGATTTAAACTAAACTTCCACCGTGCCTGGAGACATCCTCAAATTTAAGAATTTCAAAAGTAACTAAGTTTTAGGTAACTAGATGGCAAATACTTATTTTATAGACATAATATCTTAAATTATGCTAAACTGTTCTAAACCAAAAGCCTAGTACCTTAGAACAATGTTTGAATTAAAAAAAAAAAATCAATCATGTATGAGCACCCCAGATCCTCATTGGACAACAAAATCATACTGTTATGAAGCTTAGTAAAAAACTAGAAGCAAGACACTTGCTACCATACTTACCTGAGTTTAATATATAAGTTTAAGGCAGTTAGTATTAGAATGCATCTGTGTATTACCCTATATATATAGTTTGAGAAAAGATGGTAATAAAAGAGGGGTAGGAATGAAATAAAATGCTGTATTTGAACTCATCTAGCTAAACACCTAACTTTAAAAATACTGGCCCTTTCCCCCAAAGGCCTCTGAATTGTACACAGCTGGTACAGAACCCGAGTTCTCCAATTCTTAGACCTTAGCACTGTACAAAGCAGTATGCTAAAGGGTAGGAGTGGTAGAGTATTTTATTTCCTATGCTCAAAGCCCAGGGCTCAATCTCCGGCATCTAAAAAACAAATTCAATATCCTCATTCATAAAATGAAGTTTAATCATAGCTCTTCTAAATGATTTGATTTGCTTTTTTTTTTTTTTAAATTAGGCTGTAAGACAACTCCAGTGAAGGGGAAAGAGCACAAACCAACTTCTGAATATGTACCTAGATTCAAGCACAATTTACTCTTCATAAAATAAGGATTTTTTTACACTAACTTCCTCACATTGTGTGAGAATTTTGTAAATTGCTAAACTAAGTGTAAGGTTTTTAATTACATGTGTATACAAACACCATGAAAACTATAAATACTCATTTAAGGTATATTAGAGCATGAGGATATTAATGAAGAAAAGGTGCAAAAAGAGACTTGGATTTGAACTGTAATTTCAAGGGAAGCCAAAGGAAATGTCACAAACGCTATCAGGTACAAAGTTCATGAAGTGAGCATACCTGGACAAAATCTATGGCAAGGAGGAAGGCCAAATAACCTATCAAAAATGTACAAGAAGAAAAGAGCAGCTTAGTATTATGGAAAGTCTTAGCAGGGAGGTTTAGAACGTCAGACTGTACCTCCTCCCCACAAAAAAGTATTTTTTAGGGAAGAACTGGAGAGACTGAAGAAATGGTGTCTTCTGGCCACGAGTGGTAAAGCACTCGTGGTAGAGTGGTAAATCAGTGGTAGAGCACTTGCCTACCATGTGCAAGGCCCTGGGTTCAATCCCGGTATCAAATAAACTTTAAAAAATAATACTGTATCTTCTGGTTGTGCAACAAAGAAATATAACCAGTTAACAGCTCCAAGTTCTACTGGCTGGAGTGCCTATATAAATGAAATTCTGTTTTTAAAACGCCAAATATCTATAAAGGGCTCTAGAATCACAGAAAAAGCCCCAGCAGCCTGACAATTTACCAGGCACTAGAGGAAAAAAGAAAGATGCTGTTGAAGCCTCTTTTCCTTTCCAAGGTAAATATCTAGATATAATACATTTCAAATAACTACCACATAAAAAACTGCCAAGTATAAATTGTTTTTTTCTGAGTTCTGACAAAATATGAAAGGAACAAAGACCAATGAAACAAATGGATGGGGAAATACATATTCTACATATAGTTCCATTTCGAAAGGGTCTGGGCCTGAGAAAATTGGGTTATTTTTCTTAAAAGATGAGGCTATCACAAAGAAAAAATTGTTTACCTCTGTCCTCGGCAAGCAGGTATTTGGCAGGGTTGCTATTTCCCAGGACAAAGCAATCAGGTGGTTTTTCACGTACTAACAAACTGTGGCTGCTGCTGAAAAAGAGAAGAGAGCGTTACGCGTTGATCTGCATAGGTTGTGCACTCTTGGGCCCCAATTTCTTCAATCCCTGGACAAAGCAGCCCGCCAGCACTGGTGGCGGGCCAAGCCCGCGGGAGCGGCGGGAGCTCTTTGTACTACGCTCCTCGGTCAGGGCGCCCTCCCGCGGCACCATGCAGCCTGCAGGCGCGGCCGGGCGCGCTCCAGACGCCGCAGGTTCCCGCCGCCCCGGACGCCGGGGCGCGTCCACCACACGCCGAGCGGGCAGGCGGGCGGGACCCACCCACGCAGGGCTCCGCGGGCTGGGCGAGTCCCCGCCCTCGCTGCGGGTTCGCGGCCACCTCCTCCTCCCCTGAGAGGCGCCGGGCGCTGGGTACTTATCTCCGACCGACCTCCGGCCACGCAGGAAGGCCCGCGCCTGGAGCCACAGCGCTGCAGCCGCCAGCTGCCGGGGACGCGCGGCATGCACTCGCCAGCGCCGCCGCAAAATGGAGTCGCGGCGTCCGAGCCCCGCCTTCCCCGGAGGGAGGGGCAGCGCGCTTCCGGGCGCCGGGGGGCGGGGCCTGGGGCGGGGCTTGGGGCGGGGCTTGGGCGCACCCTTCTTCCTTGCAGGGGGCTGCACGCAGACGCCTGGCCGGGCCGGGCCACCGAGGATCGAGCCTCCCAGCTAAGCGGACGGGCAATGAGATGGCTGGGTTTGGATTGTTGTACTTTTTTTTTTGTTCGTTGCATTTTTAGGAACAAAAAAAAAAGCCCAACCCTTCACACCACTTCATTTGCATCTCAGGAGCGGAAGCCCGGCCACTGCGGCTTGGGAGCGGAGACCACTGTCCGCCCGTCGGTCCAGCCGGGGCTCAGGCCAAGCGCTACTAAAATGAGGTCAACCGTCGTCCCCCTTTGCCCAACGTTGCGTCAGTTTCCTTTCGATTTTTAGGCAGAATACCTGCGACCCAATTCTCTTTAACACGCTTGCTGGAGAAAGAGTACTACTGCTTTTTGTCTTTGGAGGGGAGAAAGAACTTTAAATTTGGTTCCAACCTGGCTCTTCTGATGGCCACCGTGTACGGGGACCTAGCCTAATATCACACCATTAAGCCAGTGAGCGGTCAGTGAAGGGTGCAAAGATGAATTCTGCCGTGTAGAATCCTGAGGGAATTGAGGCGAGGTCAGAACCACAGAGTTTGCTCCAGGGTTATTTTCACCCCCACTTGGAAGAGTGGGTCTTGGGGGGAAATCGCCGTGTTTTTTGGCGAAAAGGTGTTCAATACCTACCACACCTAGTTCTTAGGCCCTTTACTACTAATAATTTTATAAAACCCCTCCACTTCCTATTTTCTCCCTTGCTCAGCAAGGTACACTTGTGGAATAATAGTTCCTATAGTGCTCTCTTCTGCCCCACATAGAGGAGAACAGCTCCTATAATTCCTGTTAGTCTCAAGAACACTATGGAATGGGAATTTGGATTCTTAGCCCATAAATGAGGAAACAGGTGAAATGACTTCAACGTAGAAAACAGCAGAGGCTCAAATCAGATTCTGTGTACAGGTAATCTTTCTACAGCACCATGACCAACTCAGTGCCAATGCAAACTGTATCCTGGGCCCCCACTAAAATACTATTACTAAAAATAAATTAGCTTATAGAAACATTTCAAACACCCTCATAATAAAATGATACAAGAGTGTACACTATTGACTCATAAATCACAAATTATCCTTAATATAATTATATAATACATATTTATGTAGTTAGATCAGGTTGATAGTGGATACGAATATACTTCTGCCCAACTAAAGGTAAAACACCCATTAAATCTGCATAGCAATCTCTGGACTATTAAAATTACTAAAGAGCACGGTATATTAAACTCTTAAGAATAGGACAATGGGGAAGGAAAAAAATAGCTTTCACAATGGAACTGCTAGCTGTGAGTACTGAGGCTCAAGAGAGTAACTGCTGGAGGAAACCTGGGGGCACAGGCACAGGCACGTCTTCCCTGGAGGAGCGCGGTGTAACTAGATCCTGTGAGAGACAGCACAGGAACTATCAAAATGCTTGTCACACTGGAATTTCCTTCTATTGCCCTTTGTTTAAAGAAGTAAACAGCTGACACTTGAAATTCACATATCAGCACAGTAATAAGACTACACGGTTTTATGCGTTTTTGCAACACGTATATTTTTACAGGGTAGAATTTCCAGGAATATAGTATATGTATTTTTATTGTTGTTATTATTATTTTTATTATTTATTTCATGATATCGTTTTTACCCTGGGACTTCACAAAGTTAAAAACTTCTTAGCTCTCTTCCCTACTTACCAAAACGTAAGTGATAAAGATGTTCCAAGTTAGTGTACACAGAAATGAAAATTGTCAGCGTGAAGTGAGTCTAATAATTAAGGGTGGAGCGATTGTGCGTAGGGGAGGGGCGCTGGTGAGGCTCCCTAGATATGCTGGGACATTGTATTATTCTGCCCTTCCCTAAAGCTGTCACAGTTACAAAATGCAAGCTCCAGCAGTCTATGGTGAGAATCCCTCCTGCCGTAAAACGCACTAAACATGCACAGTATAGTGGAAACACAGGCTTTAGAATCAGTTCAGTATCCAAACTATTACTGCCACTTACTAGTTTTTCAGATCATTTGCTATCTCTAAGCCTCAGTGTTTTGCTCCATAAAATGAAAGCTGCGATACATTTGGTTACAGATAGGTAATATATAAAGCAACTGACATTGTCTCTGACATAGTGCTTAATAAATGGTTGCCATGTAACATGGAAGAAGAAAACCATGCTTATTTTGTTGCTTTGGATTTTAGAACCTAGGCTCAAGGACAAAGTCTTGAGATAAACTGTGTCTACAGGTGAGGAAGCTGGCACCAAAATTTTAGTGTTTCTACATCTAGCCCACAGTAGATATATCTGAAAGAGCATATATTCCACTTCTCAAGCCCTTCCTCTGTGCCTAAGCAAAGGAGAGAAAAAGGAAAAATCTTATTCAATGAAAAGATTTTACTTTTTTAAAGCTATATATTTTTAGAGAAATGAACATTCAGAACATTCCATTGAAAGACAAAAATACCTGTAAAAATCTTTTCATCATAAAAGATGGCAAAATACCTAAGCCTTGATGAGATTAAATGGATTTCTTCCCTGGTTTGAAGAAAATTCCAGATTCCATATATTTTGGGTTTTTTTTATATTTTTTTTCCCATATACTTTAGTATGGCAAGATCATTTAGCTTTGTAAGAGAGTGAGAAACATTTAAGCAACAGTAAACTTGGCCTTTAATTGTTTCAGTAGATGCAAAAAATTTTAATAAATTTTAATAAATTTAGGCAATTAAGGCAATGCTAAAATATGCTTATAATTTTATACTCAAATTATACAACCCTTGGATTGTGCTGGAAACCAAAAGTAATAGTCAAGGAATTTCCCAAACCTAAGGCTTTGCTTGAAAAGAGATGCGCTGAGGCTACTGTGGCTTTCCTCAAGGTAGCCACCCCGCGTCCTCCAGCAGGTGCATCCAACTTGCTTTCTCCTCTTTTCCTCAGGCCAGGCTTGCTCTGGAGAGCCAGTTTCTCCCTCATACTTCACCTTTTACTTTTTCAAATAAACTTTTGTCAGTGCTAAATAAACAAAAAGAGAGGAAAGAAGGAAAGGAAAGGAAAGGAAAGGAAAGGAAAGGAAAGGAAAGGAAAGGAAAGGAAAGGAAAGGAAAGGAAAGGAGGAAAAGAAAGAAAAAGAAAAAGAAAAGAAAGAAAGAAAGAAAGAAAGAAAGAAAGAAAGAAAGAAAGAAAGAAAGGAGAAAGAAGAGGAAGAAAAGACAAAAGAAATACTGAGATTAAATAGAACCTTACTGTGAGAAATGGAAAACCACTGATGAATCATTATGCACGTGGCACTAGAAACATGAAAGCAGAATTCTTGGAAGATTAAGCTAAGGCCATCCAAGACTTTTTTTTTTCTTTTGAAAAGAATACAACCAAACAAAACAAAACAGAGTAAAGTCAATCAAAACAAAGCAATGAACATGGAACATGACTTTGAAACAGTGTAAAAA
>RJWT010014230.1:0-21213 GCA_004365215.1 Cuniculus paca
AGAGAGAGAGAGAGAAGAGAGAGGAGAATTGGCTGGCAGTGGAGCATACCTACTTTACTGCTGGCTTTACGACTTCATGCTGCTTAAGCATTACAGTTCTGTGATGGATAGTCTAGTCCCCTCTGCCTCATAAGAGGATACTGAAGATGGTCCCTCCCCCGCCTGGCCCTGCCCAGATGCAGAGCTGTGGCTCACCAGCTAGTCTTGGCAGTATCAGCTCTGACCACTCAGGCAGCTTCTGGGACCATGTGCTTTTATGAATTTCTCCAACTGTATTTCTTACTGTGAGGGGAAGTAGAGCCAAGATAGTGCCCTCAATTTAAGACTGCTTGACCCCAATTTTATCACTCACCTTTCTTTCAACGTTGGCATTGATGTTATTTTATGTTGCCAGATTGAAGATTCTGCTCCTGTTGACTAAGCTGAAAGCAACCTTGTGTATGTGTGTATATAATTTTCCCCTTAGCTAGATTACAAATGGTCACCAGTGGTGTACTTGAAGGGATATGAGTGAGTGTAGCCTTTTTCTTTCAGTTTTCTTTCTTTAGATAACATCTTCCTTTTAAAGTCTATGAAGACAATTAACGTTACATTTACAATCTGTTTAACAAATATTTAACTAAATAGCACTTCATTCCAGTCACTCCTCTAAGTTAATCTGTTGTATTTCCTCATTAAATTTTCACACTATACCACAAGGCAGAACTTGTTATCATTCCCATTTTATAGATGAAGAAAGCAAGGTATAGAGACATAATCTGCCCAAGCAACATTAAGGCAACTTGATATAACTTGCCCAAGGTCACCTCGCTAGTAAGTGAAAACCTAACTTTATTGATTGTATCTCTGGAACCCAAATTAAGTCTGTGAACCTCGTCTGCTGTGCAAATCATGATTCTGCAGTCATCTTAAATGGATTGTGTGGTGGAAAAAAAAATAGCAACGGCAATGGAAAGAACAACAGAATACTTATTGCAGTAGGTCACTGAGTGACCATGATCAAGTGTTGGTAATGTGCATTCTGCAGACATTCTTGGCACAACAAAGTGAGGGGTCTCCTAAAGAAGACCAGTGCAAGTGGAGAGGGTATGCATCCCCAGCAGGTTGTGGGGGAAAGTGAGGGGGTGGACTTGAGAAGACCACGGTTTTCCTGCTTCACTGATGACTGAAAATGAGAAAACCCAGTGTGTCCCCTCAGAATTCCCAGCAGCTGTGTCTGCAACCATGAGGTAGATATCTGTCCCAGAGGCGGCCCTAAGCATGGGGTGTAATTGGGATGCAGAGGCTTTTAAAAATTTTTTTTTAATTTTAAAAACAAACAAAACAAAAGATAGAAATGATACAGGATTTCAAAAAATAATAGGGTATTAACACTAGTTAACATATTGTTATCTTAGAAGTATTTGTTCAGGTTACAAGATTTAGGCATGAAAAAAATGATCAATCAAACAATGAGAGCACACACCATTCTTTTTGGTGCACTTACAGAGATTAGTAGTATAGTTATCTATCTTGTATATATATGCATACACACATATGTATGTATACCTATATACGTATCATCTTTTTTCTTCTTCCTTTTCTCCTTTTCCCTATCCCAGTTATTCTTTGCTTTTGAGCACTTTCTTTCCCTTTCATTTTCACAACATCTACTGTACATTTTGGATCTTATTACTCTTTCAGTTTTTTTACACGAGGGAGACAATAGGATATTCACACATGTGAGTTTGACTTACTTCACTTATGCGGGGATGCAGAGACTAAATAGCCTCCTCAGGTCTCCTCACACTGAGATTACTGTAACATTAACTCATTCTTAAAAATTTTTTCAGTACTAGGTTTCAGCCCAGGGGGCCTTCACAGTAAATCATATCCCCCGTCTGTCTATCTATCTATCTATCTATCTATCTATCTATCTATCTATCTTGAGACAGGGTCTCTCTAAGTCACTAAATTACCCAGGGCTAGGCTTGAACTTGTGATCCTCCTGGTTCAGCCTCTCAGAGTAGTGAGTGGTGGGATTACAGGTGTCCACCACTGTGCCCTGTTTAATCCAGTTTCTTTTTGTTTGTTTACTTTGATTGCTTTCAGATTTCTCTGATGGGATCTGGAAATAAGTGAAAGAGAGAGCAAATTCCAGAGAATCTTAATATTGTGTCATCAGGCTGGGAGCCAAGGGATCCTGAAGGGATCAAGAGACCTGATACGCAGCATTAAGCTTTTGCTTTTCTACCGTACAGTCTCTCCTATTATCCTCGGTCTTTAGTAAAGTTTGTTGAACACTCAGTGTGTACTAGCAGTGTTTGGGGAAGCAAGGCGGGGGGGGGGCTGGGGTTCACAAGGGAGGCAAAGCAGATTAGAAATGATGGGGCTCCATGTTTCTCCTCATTTCCCAAAGTCTCAATAACATAAACTTGCTTTTAGCACATTTTACTAAAAAATGGAGAATAGTGAAAGGGAATGCAAGATTTTCTTAATCAAGAGCAGGATGCTCACTTCAATGGTTAAATGGGAAAAGCAACAGCATGACATAAGAGCACATTACTTCCCCCTGGATATCCATGGTGGCTCGCCAGAGAAAGAGGGAGTCCAGGATTGTCTGTCTTCCCAGGAGATGGGGCGTGATGTGGATGTCATGGTGCGGAAAATCTTGGAGCAGAGTCACACTCATCTGTGAAGATGCTGAGGACAGGATGCTGTCACCTGCTCACCTGTGGTCCTGGTCCAGCTCCCATACTTCCTGGGATTGAAAGTGGATCTAGAAAAGCTAGAAGAGCAGTTTTCCGGAAATATAACAACAGCAAAAACCTGTCTGACAGTAAAACATTGGTGCTCACCAGTAAAGAAACCTGATAAGACATAATGGCAACATTTCTAGAGTTATACTGCTGTGTGCCTGGACAAGAAACTGAAGAGATCTACTCATGAGCACACACAGTATACTTGGGACATTCAGTGAAGTTTCTCTCCCTTGGCTTGGTGAAAATTTCAATGCTTTCTGTGAGTGCATACCCTCCTGTATAACCACATGATTCACCATTCCATCTCTGAAGATATCTGCCAGGCTTCCTGGAGCTTCACTTTGTTCAGCACCCTATTTCTAAGGACCCACAGTGAATCATCAACTAGATGTTTAGGACCTCTATTTGTGAAGATCCCTGTTCTCTGTTATTCTGCTCCCCAAAATCCAGCCACTTTGACAGCCCAGGACTTGACAGCTCAGGAAAATAACGGGGTTCATCTCACAAGTATACCTTTTTTGAAAATTACAGTCCTGCACTGTCTGTTGCTCAACATCTTAAAACATTTGCTTCATATGTTTGTCTAGCTTTACAGCTTTTGGCAGAAGGGCGAGCTTCAGGGTGAGCAGAATAGCTATCTGCTATTCCGTCATGACTGAAGTGGAAGTTCTCCTAATTTTTTTCTGGGTGCTGGAAGTTGAACCCAGGACCTTCACACTGAGCTACATTGCTAGTCTTTTTTAGTTTTTGAGACAGGGTCTCACTGAGCTGCTAAATTGCTTAAGTGGGGCTTGATCTGATAATCTTCCTGTCTCATCCTCCCATGGTGCTTAAACTATAAATACTGATTTGTTTTTGGGCTGGTTCTGTAATTTAAGTTTTAGTAGTATTTGCTTAATTTATGGACAGATTGGATGTATTTTTTGGATTTTTTAAATCAGGTTTTATTGGTACATTTCAGATATATTGATGATTATATTCATCATTGAGAATTTGTACCTGTACATGATATAACTTGATTCTTTTTTTCCCCATTCCCCTACCCTCCCTTCAACCCCTCCTCCCCTCCCCATTTACAATAGTTTGTTTCTGGTTTTCCTTTTTATCTCACTATTTTTTAAAACTTTTCCCTTATTTCCTTTTCTCCCTATGGTCCTCCCCTACTCCCCTCCCCATTTGAACTTTTCATTCCTATTTCACAATACCTAATACACATTTTGGTCCTTATTTGCACTTTTAGTTTCTCACACCATGGAAACAATGCAGTATTTACACGTGTGTCCAATTTATTTCACTTAAGAATATGGTCTCAAGGTGTGTCCATTTACCTAGGAATGTGTAGCAGAGTAGTACTCCATTTATAAGGAGACTGGATGTATTTCAACTTTCTCTCTGATTCTCGAAAGACTTTTAATAAAGAACTAAGTATTTTGGTTACAATTGGCAATACAGATTAACATTTATACGAGCTACTAAGTAATAATCTCTGGGCTGGTATGGAGAATTGGCCTTGGCCTTGGCTCTGCCACTAACCAGCAGTCTTACCTTAGATTTCTGACCTCAGTTTCACTGTCTGTAAAGTGAACCAAATGGGTTGTGTGTCCTCATCCCTTCTCACTTTCACATTTGGGGACCATCATATGAGTGGTGACATTTAATCTTTCTTGACAGCAAGTTTTTTTTTTTTAAGGGGCTGAATGACAGAGATTCTGGGGATGCTGAACCTCAGAATTATTGGAATAGATAGAAAACAAAAAAGGAGATCTTGAGGCAGAAAAGCCAAATTTCATTAACTGATAATTTTGCACATAACCAGGTTTTATTATGAAAGATAAAACTATCAACAAAAAGAATTTATAAAACCAGATGTTTATCACATTTTCTGGACTTTTACTAATGACGTCTATCATTGCCATCCCTCCCAATTTTGTTGTTACTCCTATTCTTTTTCATACATTACGTATTCTTATTCTTCTAATCATCTCAAGGGAGTCCTACTGTCTACATTTCACAGATGAAAAAAAATTGAGGCTCAGAGAGATTAAGTGACTCTTCAAAGGTAATATAGTAAACTAGGTCATTGTAACTTGCTATTGTCTACATTTCTAATGCTTTTGGGAGAATTCTATCCTAATACTAGGTGACTGTAATTTTGGTCAAAAGGACCCACTTTTCTTTTCCCTAATCTGTAACACGAATATACAGTTTTTGATATACTTGATTCGTACAACTTTCTTACTATGGGTCCTTCACAAGTCAGGGATCTGAGGCTAAGAAAAATTCTCTAAAGAAGCACAGCTAATAAGCGATGAAACCAGGATTTAAACTGATCTCTGACTGCTTCCAAAGCTCTACATGTAGTCTACTTTAGTTGAGTCACGGTTAGGAACAGAACAAAAGGGATCAAGGGAGTATGCAGGGAGGTGTTACCATTGCTGGTGGCATAAATTGGTGTATCCACTTGAAAGAGTATTTGCCTTTATTTAGTAAAGTTCTCCTCCTAGATATAAACCCAACAGAAGTGTCTGCATATGTATAAGAGTGCTCACACGATAATCCAAATGATCATTGTGAATAGATTGAATATATAGGTTTCAGAATATTCAGTGAAGGCCCATTAAGCAGAAAGAAAAATGAACTATACTCCATGTAGCAAATCCATGAGTGACTGTTTTGGAAGAAGGAATCCAAGCACAAAAGGATACACCCTATAACTCCATTTACATAAGGTTCCAAAAATAGGAAAGATTTCATTTCTTGTTGTAAGTCAGGAAATCAATTATCTGTGAGTGGAAGAGTGAGGGTACTGATTGGCCAGGGGTACAAATGGCATTTTTGGTCTATTCGTTAACCTCAATAGAGGTTGCTCCAATGTGTTTACTTTGGGATAATTAATCGAGGTAAACCTTTATGACGTGCATTTTACCATATGCATATTATATTTTAACAAATGAAGTTTAATGAGAAAAAAAGAACAAAATAAGATGTCAAATTGTTTTCTTAAAAATTGATGTGGTTGTCTGTGTTTATCTGATTTCTTATAGAAAGCAATTGCTTAATCTGCTTTGTGAGGTTCATCAGAAGTTTAAAAAATACCCAAAGTGTACTGTGGTCCTGCAGTTCATCTCATTGCCTTCGTTCTTTATTAAGGGGAGCCTAATTTCTGGCTTGAGCTTTGTAATTCCAGCTCGAGCTTGAAAAGCTCATCACCAGGAATCATTTTTGTAAATCCATCACATGCTGGTGGCAGAAATCTGAATATTAAAGGCACGGGACACCTGGCACAGAAATGGCAAGATTCTTTAATAAAACTGAGTGAACTCTGGGTATGCTATCTTGGTCAATGGACTTGAAAGATTTTTCGTTAAGCCTTGTGCTTCTTTGAAGTGGACAATGGTTGCATTTTACCTTCCAACATTTGCTCCTCCACGTTTAGCCGAGTGGAGCTCACTGGCTACTCTTCTTCACCCATCTACCTTGGTGAGGATTTTGCACTTAGGGGCTAGGGAGGGGCACGTGACCCAGTCTCAGCCAATCGTTGCTCTCTATCCTTTGGCGGCAGTGATTGGCTCAGGCTTGTGCTCATGACCCAAATCTAGGCAGTCTGGCCCATTCAGTCTCAGTTCTGAATGTCGGTTTAGACTGTCTCCTGCAGGTCCAAATGTTACGCTGGGAAAGAAGGTTATCCCAGAAAACAGAGTGGGAGGCGTTGGGGTGGTAGGGTCTGATTCATTTCGGCTGCAACCCTGCTTGTCCTTCGGACTTTTCATTTGTGTAAGCCAATACATTCTCTTTTGCTTCAAACCTTTTTAGGTTGGGTTTTCTGTTATTTGCAACCAAAACTGTGCTAGTCGTTATGCTCACCTATTCTCTGTCTGCTCTGTAGCTCCAGATTTACTTAATTACATGAATGATGGAGTTAATTCTAATGACCACCCTCCTCTGGCTGTTGAGAAAAATCCTAATAGCTCAGATGCTGGGAAAATTTCTTTGGCTTGAAGATAATGATGATGACGACGACCATAACAATACTGGCAAACCCCCAGGCTTTTCCAAACTTCTCAGCAGTTGCATGGCAAGTTCACACCGTCGTCTGTTGGCAAGATGTGGCAAATATTGCAGCTCAGCGAGAGGAGTGAGAAACCCATGTCCTAAGCAGTCGGGTGGCTCTTCTTCTTAGCAGTGTTAGCTCCACACCTCCCAAACTTTTCTCTGTGTGTATCTGAGTATGTGTGTGTGCGTGTGCACGCGCGCGTGTGTAGGAGGGCTTGGACTCTCTTCCTCTTTTGTTATGGGGGAGAACAGGGAGCAGATTGGAACAGGTTGTAACACTTCCGCACGCCTGTGTCCCGGTGCTTATTTCATAGTGCTGTCTGCCAATTGGCGTCTGGATCCCTTGCCTCTTTGATTTATGTATTTATTGTAAAGCAGCCAAATTTTGGAGAAGAGGAGAGGATGTTCTAATTTAATAGTAAGAGCAAGGTGTAATTTCTTATAAATGGAGGGAAATGCACCCACATCTTTATTTGATGTCAGAAAATGAGAGTCTGTTCAGGGCTTTCTCCACCCATTAAGACATAGGATGTCATTTCACCAGATGAATATCTCAGTGCTTTTATGAGACACGATCATCTTATTTTTGTAGGTGTGATTTTAAAATTTGGTAGGTATTAAAAAATAAAGATAAGAATAGGGGGAAAAATCCCCAATTTTTCAAACAAGCATAGCTCTTTAGTTTAAACCAATCACTAGTTTTCTTTTTTAAGTGGGTTAAAAAATATGTTCCGTAGGGGAGCATGAGTCTGCCCGCCAGAGCTGGTGGTCATTGCAAAATTCAGGGGCTGCAACAGCTGGGAAAGCCTGAATAGGCCTGTGAAAATAGTTGGAAGGTGAAGAATAAAAATGACTCCGGTGGTGAACAATCCCACACTCCCTGAGGCAGCCGGCTGGGAGGTCCTTGTTTGCCTGACTTGTATCAAGAGCTCCCGTGGGACCCCATCCCCGTTGTCTTTGTAGGAATATTTCCTACCTTGGATACTACCCTCCCTGGCTTCCCTCCATATAAAATAAATTTATTCTATCAGGCTGAGTGGTGCTGCCCAACAAAATGTCAATGTGTGGTGGGGAGGGCTGAGAGGACAGGACCGCCGCCAAGCCTGGGTTCGGGCAGGAACTGCCCTCCTCCCTCCCTCCCGGCATCTCCTTCCCCCGCACTAGGGGCTCAGTCGATGTGTGCTGCAGACTCAAAATTCTATTCATCTGGTTTTGAGATGAGAAATTCTCTTTGTCCCTGTCGTGCCCTCCTCCATCTTTCCTGATCCATTCTGAATACTTCTGGGCAGCCTTTGTTTCACCCCTGGGTGTGCTGTGACTTTTCAAGTACTGAATGTGGACTCAGATTCTAGCCTTGGCTTTGCAGTTCCTGGGTAATGTGGAAGACATCTCAATCATAGCATGCCTCAGTTTTTCCTTCATTCAAAATGGGTATAGTAGTATTTGTCTCCTTACCTCTTGCAGATATGATGAAATTCAAATGAAATTATAGATGTGAAAATAATTAAGAGAAAGGCTGTATGCCTAATCATTATTACTTTACTTAGAGCCCTACCTAATCACACACTTATACTAAAGATGATCTAAAAACAGGAAAAGAAATAAAAGCTGCATCTGGCTGCAACCTTGGAGTAGAAAAATTTCCTTATTCTGTTTCCTTTTTCTGGAGAGAACTTGATGTGATCGGGTCATTGCATGTAAAATGCGTTAAGAATGTGATCTGTACTTCATCATTTTAAAATTCAAACATTCCTGAGCCTTTTTTCCCCTCACCCTGTTCATATTTATCTTCTTGGTCTTGCCTTCATTGGGCACCACATTTGTATTGATAAATTGTAGGTAGTGGGAGATGTATTGATGGGATGGAGACAGTTCAAAATGTAGAGTGCTGTGGCTTTGCATATCATTACACCTAGCTAGCTTTTTGCCTCCTGAAAGCTGTCGATTTGTGCATTATTGCTATTCAGGCTGATAAATGACAGTAATTGTTCTTAAGTTGAAGAGCTGGTTTAATATGCTGTCTGGCCTGGGAATTTCCTGAGCACCAGGGTTAAACTAGTGCTCCACTAGAGCTAGCAAAATGGCCCTTTTTTTTCATCGCAGACTATAGAGTTAATTGAATTACTTGCTATTCATGCAGTTTGTAGCCTTGATTCTAAAGATACCATGCACTGTGTGTGTGGGGAAGCATTCTACACGACTCAGGGTGACCATGGGCCTTGTTTCAAGGACATTCCCCCCCTTCTCTGAGTAGGGGTCACTTCCCATTCTGTAGCTCAATTTGCTGTCTGGTTCCTGGACTTGCCACAGGTTACTTTGGGTAGTGTCTCCAAGGCTACCCAGCCACACTAAAGGATAGTAGGATCCCTGAAGCTGCAAAGATGATTTTTTTTTTCTGAGGCTCTTTTGCATCTTTTCTCAAATCAGTGCACTTGAGTTTTGTGCCTTTTATTTTGTTTGCTTTTGTTTGTTTCATTAACTTTGGGGTTTGGAACTTGTTCTATGATTTAAGTGGAGATTAAGTTGCTGACGCCTGTGGCAGAGCCCTAGGCACGGGTCATGCTTCTCTGTGTTCTATCCTGTTGACTCAGCCTCTAACGCAACCATTCCATCCCAAAGGCTCCTTCCAGCCACTTCTCAAACATCGGTGCTTTCTTTTGGCCAAAGGTAGAGAAGAAATTAGCTGCAAGAAACTGAGGAAGATCATCTTCCTTTTGAGGAATGTTTCCTTGGATTCTGCTGTGCAGACAGGTTTCCAGAAAAGTAGCCTCTTAGCTGTCCATCTGACAGTCTTATCTTCATGGTATTTCTGGGCTGGTTTGTCCCCATGGAAACCAAAAAGCAAATGTAAAGCAAATTAGAAACCCGGCTTTTCTCATTGACCCCCATCTTTGAGATGATTTGTTAAAAAATTTCATAGTTGCTTCTGCCTGGAGCTGAGTGTCTCTTTCTCCAAAGCCTGGCCCTTCCATCTCTGTTCCATTTTTGGAAGGTTAAAATCAGGTTGTTTCTCTCACATATTTTTCTTTCATTGTCTCCCTCAATGAAAAAGAATGCTCGGTACTAAGTGGTGTTCCATGCCCTAACTGGTAACATTTACCCTAATTCTGTCCAATTTAAGAAAAGTTTGGACTGCTCTTTCTGCATGCCTTTTCTTTGATCTCAGAGCTCACTTGTGCCTACTGAAGCAGGACTAAAGCACAGGACCCCATGCCAGAGTGACTGGAGGAAAGAAAGGCTCCCATTTAGGAACATTAAACATTTCTCATCATCAAAGTCCATAAAAATCCATCTTTTGCTACCTGACACGATATGAGATAATGAAAGAAGATTGCTTAAATGTAAATCATTTGGGTCTGTTGGTAACACTGTTTAGAATGAAATTCATGTGTAATAGAACTTCCGATCAGAAATGAACAGTTTCCCAGACAAAGCTATCACAAGTTCCATAATTTCATATGGATGCTTCCAACGCTAATGGAACCAGTGCATTGTGCTTGATAATGCTCTGGCCAGAAAAGGATCATTTTTCCTAGTTCAGTAACTAGCAAACCTGACTGCAGATCATTCACCCCACTTCTACCTGTCCAGCACCCCAGAACTGAACATCTCGCACCTTTAATGGATTAGAGAGAGAAGGAAGCTCATATATGACTCCTCCGTGGGGTGGGAGAAGACCTTACCCTTGGCCTCACGGTGACCTGTGGCGTCTTTTATGGACTGATGAAAGTTGAGGTCCTTTTTGAACCACTGTGTCCCTCACTGTCCACCTCTGCACTGTACACCCTGGGCTTCATTCAGGCTTGTGCTGGCAGCCCAGTGAGCCCCAGAGCATGAGATGTGCCCCACTGATACCCTGAGAAATACCTGTGGGTGAGTGCTATGGGACATGGGAATAAATAACACCGAATCAAATGTCGTTCTTGCTTCAGTCTATGTTCAAGCCTTCTGATTATGTCAGAGGAAAGGCTTGTTTGGTGAAAATGTCTTTAACACCTACCTCCTTACACTGGCTTACTTCTTTTTATTAAAAAAAGAGGGAAAGCAAGCCTTGGATTCAGAACCTTCTGCAGGCAGCAATGTTCAGCTAGAGCTAAATAATGCCATGTGTAAACAATGGCATTTACTGTGCAGTTGCATTTTATTTATGAAAATGGATGCTGATTTCCCTTTATGATTGTGATAAAAATTCCTGTTAAAACAATTTTCTTTAAATAAAATGATTCAACTTGAAGGAAAATAGTGACTAAGCAAGAGCACAAGTCGTGCTGTCTCCTGTGATAGATCCTGAAGGTGCTGTAAGGATCCCTGTAGCTGAGGAAGCTGTCCAGTTGGTGGGAGGGCCTGGTGGCCCAGGGCAGGTCGTCTCTCCCTGGAATTCCTTTATTGCTTTAGAAATCACTGTAATTCAGCATGATTTCTGAGCTACTTTAAAAACTTTGCTGCCTTGTACAATTATTATGGGTCAATTAAAAAAAATCCAAAAAATAAAAGCTAAAAAGGAGATAAATATTTGAAGAGATGTATATGCTAATTATCCTGATTTGCTCATTCTACCATACATACATGTTTCTTAAGTATCAAATCGAGATCCATAACTGTGAACAGTTATTATGTGTGCATGCTTGTAATTTCAGCATTCTGGGAGGCTGAGACAGGAGGATAGTAAGTTCCAGCCCAGCCTGGGCAACTTAGCGTCAAAGCAAGACCCTGTCTCAAAATAAAAAATAAAAAGAGGGTTGCAGATGTAGCTGAATGGTAAGGCCTTGGGCACAATCCCCATTATCTCAAAAACAAAACAAAACAAAACAATCTCAAACCAAAACAAACAACCACCCCATAACTAAAATGTCTTACTTTCTGTTTGTAAAAGGAATAATTTTTTTGTGTAAAAATTGAAGTATATGGAACACATACACACACACACACACACACACACACACACACACACACTATAAAGGGAATGAAAGAAGGATATGGAATCCCCTAAGATTCTACCCACTAGAGATAACCATTGCTAATGTCTTGATTTCTTTTACATTAGTCCTTTAATATGCAATGATACATACATTTCTTCTTTAAACAAAACTGTGGTTACAATGTACATATAATTTTGTGATCTGTACCTTGGTTTCTTTGTTGTTGTTGTTTTGGTACCCAGGATTGAACTCACAACCTCACGCTTGCCAGGCCGGCACTTATGGGGCTGAGCTAAATCCCCAACCCTCTGTACCTTATTTTTCACTTGAACTGTGAACATTTTCCCATGTCATGATTTTCTGTGATGCCGAGTGTTTGATCATTCAATCTGAATCAATCTGATAATATTTATGGAAGCACATTCTAGGCATTTGGGATGCACTGGTGCCCAAACAGAAATGCTCACCCTGAGGAGTTTAATTCTAGGCACTTTTGGCTGAAACACAATTTTCTCAACCAATGCCTTATGGTTGTAGATTTAGAAGGTTCAGTACAATAAGTAAATAATGCTGCAACTGACATCCTGGATCCTGAAACCTTTTGCACATTTCTATTTCCTTCAGAGAAATCTGTGGAAGGAGAGCCTCTGGTTATAAAGATAGGAACTTTCCAAAAGCTGATTGCCAGATTTACTTTATTTTTCATACAATTATTTGTTATTTGTACATTCTTGTTCACGAGGTATCTGTGATTTTTTTGTTTTTGTTTTTTGCTCATTTTATAATTGTTTTGTATTCTTTTCATTGTTGAGTTTTGAGAACCTTTTATATATTCCAGACATTATTCCTTTGTTGGCTGTGTGATTTGCAACTATTTTCTCCTGGTCCTTATCTGTCTGCTTCACAAGGAGTTTGCAGAACAAAATTTTTAATTTTAATGAGGCCAAATTTGTCAATTTCATCCACTTGACTTTTAAACTGATGTGCTTAACTCAGTATGGAGAAACAAAGTCCTCTTAAAAATACATATTTCTTACTAAGCACAAAGGATTTATTTTGGGTGGAAGAGACCATGGTTAGAAAATGTACACTTTTTGCCTGTATGGAGTTAGATAGTAAAGATATATTTCCCAGCTACTTATATAATTGCAGTGGGAAAACTTGCTCTCAAGGAAGGGAGCAGGGTTTTTGAGGGTATAACAGAGTCCGTATTCATTATCTTCTGATACTATAACATATACCCAAAGTAATCAGTTTATAAAAAGGAAAGGTTTGTTTTGGTTTATGCTTTTGGAAGTTTCAGTCTGTGGTTGTCTGGTCCCATTGCTTTTGGGCTTGTGGATTGGCAGTATATCATGGCAGACGTAGGTGGTAAAGACATTCACCTCATGGTCATGTGAGAGACAGAGAGGAACCAACAGCCTTTTGGGGGCAGTGCCTCCACGACTTTCCACTGGGCCCCACCTGTTAAAACGATTGTACTGTCTTCCAATTGCACCAACCTGGGGACATGGCTCTCAACACATGGGTCTCTGGGGACATTTAAGATCCAAATTATAGCAGCATGTAAAAAGGCCTGCCTCCCTGAGGGAGGAGCTAGCCAAACAGTGAAAGGGGAGTGGGCCCAAGGCCATCAGGAGAGGCAGGAGAACTTGGCATGGATGAGGTGTGGGAGAGGTGGGTGGGGTGGGGCACATGGGCAGTGAGGCTGATGGGAGGCACAGCCAGTGGCACGCTCTGGAGATTTTGGTGGGAGCTGAGGTGTTATCCCTAGTGCAACAGGAGCCAAGGAAAAGTTTCACTGGATGAAGGGCCTCGTGAGCAATTTATTGAACTTGGCAAAAAGAAGAATGTCATACTTTTTCTTACATAGAAATCGCAACTCTGTGTTCATGTGAATAAGTTAGGTATTTAGATTAGTGGTTGACTTATTTACATGTTGAGGTCTAGAATACTCTTTACTTAAAAAAAAATTTTCAAAGGGCCATGGGTGTAGCTCAGGAGATGGGTAATTGCCTGACATGCTCAAGATTGGGTTCAAGCTCCTAACACTGGAAAAATATCATTTAAAAAATTTCCATTTTGTGTCTAGGGTTTTTGAAATATGCTTAGTTTTTAAAAAAATGGCCACAATTAGGGAAATACCAATGCCTCAGGGATAAAACAACTATGGCGCCATCAGATATGATAGGTAATGGCAAGGGTTGCCAGAGGCCTCAGGCATGCGCATCAGGGACACTGCTTCTGTCTGTTATTCTCTAAAGCCAGCAGACTTTGCACACAGTAGGAGCTTAATGATGGCATGGGTGAGTGAGAAGGGTAACTAGCTGTGACTGGCAAAGGACACAGATGTGGCTTTGCAAGTGTACATGATTATTTCCAGGTGCCATAAAGTCAGACTCTGTGGTACTGCCTTTCCAGATTTGCTTCTGCATTGAAGGCTTATTTCTCCATACCTTGGTCTGAGCAAGAATTGGGAGAATGCTCATTGCTTGGGAGATCCCTTGCCCTCCCTTATCTAGGGTGTCAGGCTAATGGCGGTCCTGCCTGTGGGGAGACAAAAGGACAAGAAAAAAGAGTAAGAGAAATAGGCCTTTCTATGCATATCATGTGCTCAGAATCCTCATTTGTTGACACCTAGGAGACATACAACACTGGATGACACTGGTACTTAGTGGGAATCTGTGGCCTGACCTGCAAGGTATGTGTGAAGGAATATCTAGGATCTGGACCGTGTCCCAGAATGGTGTTTTGGGAAGTGGAGGATAATGTTTTATGGTTGATTTCTGTCCTGTACCTGCCTTTCCCAGGTCCAGGGCAACCCTTTGTGCTTCTGCAGCACCCCCATCCCCCCCATGTGGAGGAGATGGGTGCTGCGGACATGCGCAAGTTTCCTGAGGCTGCGCACCCACCGAGTTGGCTCTTTGTGGGGGCGGAAGGGAATAGGCCAGTTGTAACACCAGCTGTCTGTGCACGAACTGCTTAATTTCAAAACCATGCTACAGACAGAATTAAAAACATCACACTTGAGTTAAAGTAAGCGAAAGGAACAAAGAGAAAAATTTCTGACACAGAACAGAGTGATAATGTGCTGGATGCTCCGCAGGGCCTGGGAGCCCGAGAAAAGGGTCGCTCTCAGTGATGCCCAGGAGGCCCATTGGACTTTTTGATGATTAAACAAACGGATAACCCTTAAGCACCTGCCTCCCCTCATCTGAGAATAACCAATATCTGTGAGTATATTAGACTCGGCTTCTCCCTTGCTGGTCTGTCATGTGAAATTTGGCAAATTGTTGGCACGAGGATGTGGCAGATCCACCTTTACTGTAACTGTGTAAGAGACCTGAGGGTTGAAGGGGGAATGCTAATGCCCTCCCTGCCTGGGGCTCAGCCCCTCCAAGTGGTTAGGATGCGCAGCACACCACAGATTGCCGAGTGGCCTGGGAAGTACTTAGATATTCCATTTTACCGTTATATATGTTTTTAAAAGTAGACACAGCTTCAAATGAAATGCAAAACAACAGCTCTGGGGAGCAGCAGCCCCTTTCCCTGTCGCAGTATTTGGAACGTGTCATAAATACCTAATGGGGAGGGAGGCTTTGGCCATCTGGTGGCCTTGGAGGGTGGATGTGCAGGCCACAGTCTGTGGGATGATGCAGAATTAATATCCTCTAAGGCTGTGTGTCTTCCGATTCTCCCCACACCTTCTGGGCAGGTCCCTGCCCTCTGCTATCTTGATGTTCATCCCATGGACACATGCAGGTGCCTATTCTGGACATACCTCTGCTTGGCCCATGGGGACACCAGAGTAAGACAAGGTCCTTGGAGATTTCTTCCCGTGCCTCTGCCTCTTTGTCCTCTAGGTAGACTGCGCGCATGGTGTGGACAGAGGTAATGTCTTACTTATCTTTGTATACCCTTGGGTATAATAGAGAGCCTGTTGAATGCTGGCTTGGAAAATAGTGCCAAGAGGTCTGAACCTCTTGGTTTTGCATCCATGTTGGGCTCAATATCCATTCTTTCAGCTAACTTTTCCTGAGCCATCTCTACATACTTAGCACACGGCTACATTTGAAGGCTGCTGATGCAGCCGCCTAGGTGAGTCAGTCTACCTGGGGCGTGTGTCTTGGGTGTGATGACACTTTCCTCCCTGTGGGCAGAATGGCTGATTAGCTTTCAGCATCTGTGGCCTGTTAGGGTCCCACACATCCCAACAAAGAGAGTGGAGTGGGAGATATAGGATCCTGCTTTCTCCAAAGGAGGCAGTAGGGTTATGTATTTCAGACCATGTGAGGGATTCAGTGGATATCTAGATTTGTTAATCAGGAAAGCTGTCATGGGTGGACCAAATGTTTCGATTATTAACAAATAGTTTGGTGTAAATGGAGGATTCATAGGCAGACACAAGGTCACTGCCCTAAACAAGAGAGCTGTTATGGACTCCAGGATTGGGGCAAACTTCCATTTTCTGCTCCAGTTCTTCAGCCCGAAATGGGTCCCTGGGCTGTGTCTGCCCAGGAACCAGTGTGGACCACTGAACTCACCCGTGATTTTCCTTTGTCTTTACCTTGTCCCTGGGAAGGATGCAATACTGGGGACAAAGACACAGGGTGTGGGTTTGGGGAAGTGAACACAGGGCACTTAGAGTTTAGGGGGCTTTCAGCTTGTCCTTGGGACAGGATCCCCCAGGCAAGGCTCCTGCGTTGGTACCTGGAGCCTTGCTCCGGACCACCCCTACTCACAGCCTCTTTCCTAGGCCTCTCTGCCACACAGGCATCCGGTTCAGGCTTGGAGCTTCTGTCTTCTTTTCCTAGTGAGTGGTTTCCAGGAATTCTCACCTTCCCCAAACCACTAGGGGAAGCCCCTCCTTGCCTCATTTGACTAGATTACATTGCTTCTTCCTCTTTGCAACTCAAAACAGAGAAGTACACCGAGGAGGAAAACTTATTTTTTCTCTCTTCACTCTGGAAGCCAGCCTTGATCTGAATGTTCCTATAGCAACATTAATTCTCCCAAGTTGCACCTACTGTATAATAAGTTATATATATAGAAGACCTACTGGGATCCAAATACCCCATATGTGCAAGTGAATGAGTTAATGCTGCCGTGAGAATCAGCAGCGTTCTGTTTCCTGATTTCCATACTTTTAAAGTTACAACCTGTATTTGCTGGGTGCTCTGGATACGGGGCTCGGGGAAGGATGTGGGTGCTGTTGTGGCACAGACCTGCCTTCATCACAGAGCCAAGAGGTCTCTGGAGAAGTTTTGGGCCTTGAGATGGAAATAAACTTGATGCCAGTGTCCTTTCTACTCCCCTGGAACTATTCCTCGAGCTCAGCTCTGGCTGTCTTGCCCTCCATGATTATCTGACAGTGCAGCTGGACAGAAAGGGCCTCAGAGTGAGAGAAAGACCTGATGAAGTCTTGCAGACAGATGGGGGTCAGCCAGGCCTGGGGTCTGATGCCACTGCAGTCCTGTGGTGTAGGTGATCCCAGACCAATGCTTTTGCCCCCTCCTCCCATAGGCTGGTGGGAAAATATAGATTGTTTGGTTCTTGAGAAAATCAGGGCTTTTTGTGAGTTTCTGAGCTGTTGTTTACATCGGTGAGGCTATGCAGTAACTGTAAGGAAAGAATGGTGGGATGATGGTAAAGATGCTAGTTAATGTTTAGAGCCATATCACAGGCTATGCATGGTACTCAGCAATCTCCATAGTGAATGGTCTGCTCTTACCACAGGCCTGTGAAACATGCTCTGTGATTGTCTCCCATTGTACAGATGAAGAAACTGAGGTTTTGGACCAAAATAAACAAATCAGGCAGCTGCTGGAATCAGAGTTCTCAAGTTGCATTCCCAGAAGCACCCGTTCTATGTGGCTGTCCCAGGTGCTGGCAGTATGGCCTGCAGATGGAGCAAGCCTCCTTGACCTGATTCTGCCATTTTAAGCCCTGCCTTGTGCCTACACCTGTGACCTGGAGACACATACTGTGGCTTTAAGGCTCCGATGGCAGGTTGGGGGGCCTGCTGGAGCACATCTTGGGGCTGCTACCCCTCTATTCCAGTCTCTGAGGAGAGGCACATGTCACCTGCCCACCAGGGTCAGGACCCACCCCAGGGAAAGCCGGCATCCCGAGTGTCAGGGGGACTTTGTTCTTGTACCGGTCAGTGCGGTTGTGCCGAGTGTGCCGAGGTGGCCACACTGCCTGCTGAGTGCCTTTCCTGAAAGAGGCACTTGTGAATGTAAGGGAAGGACCAGAGTCACAGTGAAGAATGACAGGCGGGATCACGGTGGAATTGGCTATCAGGCCTGGGGGCTGAGGAGAAAAGGTCCAGTGTAAGGAAGAGCTTGTGCTTTTTGGGTCCCTGTGGGTGACACTGATCTTCAGACACTGGCAATACTCTTGCCTCTGTGTGTGTGTGTGTGTGTGTGTGTGTGTAAGGGTCTGTGTGGTGCACATGTCTACGCATACGCATGGGTACCTGGGGACGCCAGGGCAGCTGTCTCTCATCGTCCCGGCCCCGTGTGGCCCTCGGAGGGCTTTGGGCAGGATCTGGGGCTCCCGGCTCCCTGCTGTACCTCTGGTTAGGACTCAGATCACAATCAACCACCAGGGGGCGCCGTCGTTCAGTTTGCTGCCGGTTCTACAATATTGAAGTTCTAAAGGTGCTTAAGAATTAGTACTTTAAAGCCAGACGAGGATCCGACTCATTTCTAGCCGTTCCTTCCTTCCTGCATTTAATGAAAGGCCTTTTCCTACTCTGACCACAGCCGACGGATGCCCTGCAGGGGCATAAAACTCAATAGACACTCACGGAGATAAAAACCGCTCTAAAAGTTCTTGATTCTAAACCTTCTTTTATGGCCTCTTACAGGAGTGCTCCTGGAAGGCTATTTTGGGAAATGAAACGGTCCATTTGTCCCCTTGTAAAGCAGGGCTGCTCTCCTGCTGGCGCCTCTAGCCCCCCTCCCCCTCCTTAGGATCAGCCTTGGGAGCCGCAGGCAGGAAGCCAGGTGGCCCAGGGATGGGTGGCAGCAGTGGGGGCGTGGCGGGCTGCTCTGGGGGCTCTGGAGTCTGTGCTGGCCACCCTACTTTGGTTCACATCCACCAGCCAAGTGGTACAACCACAGTGAGATGATGCCCACTTCCAACTTTGAAGTGTCCAGTTGGTGCAGGTGTGTGGGGGCTGCCCCTGGCTGCTGATGCAGCATGGAGTGGGGGGTCCCAGGAGGACAACACATGGCACAGGTCAGGGGCCTGGAGGCCTGGAGGCGTGGATAGGAAAGCCCGAAGTGGGAGAAGGAGGCTGGGACATGGGCTGAAACACTCACACACTGTTTCTCCTCCTTCCTCACTGACTGGCCTGGTAGAAGATGTGGTACCGCAAAACGTCGGCAGATGTGGATAAATTCTTGACTTTTGGTGTTCAGAGGTGCATTCGTCTGCTAGGGCTACGATAAGAAAGTCCCACAGTCAGGGAAGTTTAAGTCAAGGAAATTTATTTTCTCACATTTCTGGAGGCTGAACGTCTGAGATCAAGGGGTTGGGAGGTTGGTTTATTCTGAGCCCTTCCTCCTTGGCTTGTAGATGACTGCTTTCTCCCAGTGTCTTCATGTCGTCTCACATCCGTTGTCTGTGTCTTAGCCTCTCCTTGTAAGGACGCCAGTTGTACTGGTTGAAGATCTGTTCTAATGACCTCACTTCAATTTAATTACCTCTCTAAAGATGCTGTCTCCAAAAAGAGTCAGATTATGAGCTGTTGGGGGTAGGATTTCAACATATGAATTTGTCTGGCAGTGGTGGGGAGCAATTCAGCCCAGAATGGAAGACATAAACAAAAGGTTCAGAAGATTTCCAGAGTAAGAGAAGAGACTTTCAACATTCATTCCCTTCATCCTGAAACTAAAGATTCCCTTGGCAGGAGGGGATGTAGGACAGAGCAAAGGGAAAGTGGGAGCCTGGCAGTCCCTTAGGGATCTGCCACTTTCTTGTAGTGCCCCTCCCTGGTCATCTCCATTTCTGTCCCCTTCTGCTTCTTTCAAAGTCTGTGCATGGCAAGTCCATGGTTGAATGTGTTGAGCTCTTCATGGAACTGGATTCTTCCCTGGGCCTTGCAGATTCTACTCTCCTGGGATTTGCCCCCCACTCTGAAGAGTGCATCCTCCAAGGTGTTAACCCTCCAAGCTGTAATCTGGTATATTCACCAGGAAGGGGAGGGTGACAAATGGTAAAATTAATCCACCAACCACCAGCTTGGGGAGGATTTCACACCAGCTGCAAGTCTATCTAACTATTTTCTGCCTGTTTGGAGTGTCTGGGAGGATGGGTGAAATTTCATCAGGAATGTGGACATGGGAAATAGAGGTAGAGTTTCTGGCTGGTGGAGATGAAAACCCTTCTACCCCGTCCAGTGCTCTAGGAGATGTGCTCTCCTGACAATAACACCAGGCAGAGAGCAGTTCAGGTGTACGTCTAGTTCTAAATGAGGAGGTTCATGCAGTTCCCAGAGATGGAGTTTCAGCCATGTTTAAGCAACGAGAAGCAGTGAGAATGCTCCTGCCTTATCCTGATTTGCTTTTATCATCTCTTTCCATCCTCTTTTTCCCAATGTGTAGTGGGCATTCATGAGTTAATGACTGCTTCTTCTCTATAGGAGGGGCCCTAGGGTTGTCCCCTCACTGGGTCTCCTGTCAACTCAATGGCTCACCCCATGCCAGAATCTCGATGAATGTAGTTTAAGAAAAAAACATTGCAGATCCACAATAATAATTTGAATTATTTTGTTATATTAGTATAAAATGATATCAAAGTTCAATAACATTTACTGAGTTCTTCCCATGTGCCTGGCCCTGTGTTAGCACTTTCCCCCTGCATTATTTCATTAAACCCTCATAACCACTCAATAAAGAAGATAGTAACATTCCTGACTACAGATCATACAAAAGAAAATGTAAGCTCCTTTTTTATAGCTTTTATACAACCATAAAACCAAGCAACATTTGCAAATTAAACACAAACAAAATTATAAAACCAATACAATTTAAAATAGCATCGTTCATTTAATGGAAAGGATGATGTTGTTTTGTTGAACTTAGTCATGACACATAGCACAAATCCCAAACTGACAAAGACAACCTGAGTTCTTCCCAGATTGGTGCGATTACATTTATTCGGGGTCAGGTGGGGGGAAGGCTGACTCAATTCTTCCACTTCTTTGTTCTCTTGTTACTATCACTGGTGACAGGAGAGGGATTTCTCCTTCCCTTGCCTCTTTCTTTCTTTACCTCTCTCATTCCTTGATGAAGAACCAATAATAAAGAGAAGATAATTTATCAGCACATGAAGTTATGTTCTGAGTGCTGTCAAGACTAGCAAGATAAAGTCACTGGCAAAGTATGAAGAATCTGACATGTCTAGAAAAATCTTAATATTGGTTCTGAAAGATTTGACCCTTTCCTGGGACAAGGATCCAGAGGGACACTATAAGGATGGAAAGAAACCGA
>RJWT010014231.1:0-21211 GCA_004365215.1 Cuniculus paca
GTTAAAACATGGAATCACGGAGTATACAAGAGAGAAACTGCTGAGGTTCAGGAGACTGACGATGCAAGGCGAAGTTCAATCAAAGTAATCCTTTGCCTTGTAATCTTACCTTGCGAGCTTCAACTGAGCTCACAGAATCCATAATTTCACACAGTCATTATCCAGAATGGGTATGACTACCACAAGCAGTATAGAGATACTCTGATACAATTAAAGACAGCACAATCATTTTGTCTAATAAGAAAGCAACTCTGAAATGAACATCATCAACAGCAGAAGATAAAAGTAAACCAAGTTCAGAATCACAAGCCTTTCCATATGATTATAGTTATTACCTATTCTCAGCCTCGCATGCTTCTGGATCTAATGGGAACAGAGAAGTCGACACTGTTTCTAATGACTCAATCAAATACTCCTGGACTGGCTCGCTTTCTCCATTAAACATTGTAAGACTTAAATCCTAAACTGATGTGTCTCCAACATACTCCAACAGTACCACTCACATACTAGCACTTCCCTTTTGGGATAAGGAAACACAACTGCAGGCCTACTAATGATGTTTTCACTTAGCTACCTCTAGAGTCAATTTTTTCTCTAGTCCTTCAGAATTTTCTCTGAGTAGGTGGTTAAGATTATGATCCACACATCCAGTTCTAAAAAAGTTTGGAAAGGACTCTGGTGTATCTACTCTGGCATTTCACCTACCAGGTGGTATTCTGCTGATAAAACTGTGTCTTATCAAAAACCGTACCATGAACTTAGTTGTCTGGGATGTGATGGGTTTAACTATGTAAAACAGGTTTCTTTACTGCAGAACTTGTGAGGAGTACATATCTTGAAGCCTGTTTGTATGCATCTTGAAACACCTAGCGGGTAATAGGGCACTGAGTATTTTCACATTCAAACACAGACCCCTTTCAGCGTGAGATTAAGCTAGTGTTCTAGAGTCTCTCAAATTCCCTGGAACTCTCTGCCTACGGATAAGTACACATTTACCTTTTTCCTCTTTCCTCTAAATGTCTTTTCTTAGTGCCCTATCTCTGATTTCCATTTCCTTCTTAAACTCTCCATTTCCTTTGCAATGTGTTTTCTTTCCTTGCTTACAAAACATACCTGAAGAGTCATTCATTCAACAATCCCTAACCTTTCCAAATAATCAGGACATTTTCCCTATTACCCAAAGTCAACATTGCTTTGAACATTTTTTTTAAAAATTTGGAGTACTAACAAGGAATCCACGGATGAACCTATAAACCCCTGAAATCATGCAAATTACACACAAAATGTCATATGTGATTACATTTATCTGGGGGATAATCAATATAATTTTCTCAAAGGGATCCATCAGTCTTCAAAATTACTGGCAAATAACAGCAAAAAGCATTAAAAATGTGTTTCACATTTAGGGATAACAGAACAGAGAAGAGAAACAAAATAGAAAGCATTTGACTTATGATAAAGTAATACATACAGCTAGTATATAAATTTAAGGAACATTCTTCAAAGCAAGGGGTCATCTTAGAGAGAGAGAGATGTAAGTTTAAACCAAAAAAAGGCAAGAAAAGGGAAGCAGGGTTTAGTCAGTCTGACAGTATGAAACAGGGCTGTCACCATTACAATACTGGTTTTACTGAAATCTTGACATATCCTACACTTGGTCCACCAGTGCAAAAGCCATGTACAGCAGAATCATGACACTCGTCACTATAAAATAAAAATGGCACCATGCCATTTTACCACTGGCAGACTCCCTGTACCCAAGTGCAAATAGCTCCCTGAGACAACAATTCCTGAAAACAAAATAGATCTTATCCTAGGAATGGGAGACATAAGAAGCCAGAGTCTATAGAGTTTCTGCTTTCTTTGATCCCTTCTCTCATAAAATACTTTAAGATCTATATTAACATACTGCCTCCCTGACCCAGAAAAATAAACTTCTATGAGAGGGTGAACATCAAATAGTAACTGTTAGAAACTACAAAAACATATTTAAATGGTCTCAAGGAAACAGAGAAGGGGTCTCAGTACCTGCTGGATTTTTTGTTTTTTTAAACAAAAACTGATACATGTAAGTTGCACAAAACAATGAGTATGGCTGGGAAATAAATTCAATATAACAAGCACCAAAGTTTTCTGTATCATTAGTTAAATTTACATTAAGTTGAACAGTAGAAAGACAACAATTATAATGAGAAGTATTTACTCACCTTTTCTCTTTAGAAATACTTCCAGGATGCCTGAAAACTCAATTTGCATTCCACATTGCTACTTAAAAACACTATTATCCTCACACCTCTCATAAACTCAACAGAAATAAGCTGAATGCTTTGGCCTCACCAACCTGTGGCTTGATGACAAGGGTTTGCAAACCCCAGCTGCTTGGAGGAGGGGGAGTGGAAAGGGGAAAAGTCACACCATCGGGGAAGGGGAGCTTCTTCTTGGGTATAACATTAAAATATCAGGATAAACTAATGGTGTTGTTTTGGAGGATCACCATGAAAATACCTTGGATTATAAACTTCTGTACCAAAATCACAGTTTTTCTGACACACATAGTCAAACAACACACATGTGCTGAAAAGGTTTCGTAAGGACATAAAAAGAGAGCTGCCCTACAAAACTTCGCTCAGAGTAGTCCGTCCTTATCTCACAGTGTAGGGGCTGGCAGGAGTCATGTTTAGAAAGAGCAGGAGCCCTGCCAGAGTCAACAAAACCTGATTTGGGTACAAGAGGACATGCCCGTTGCTGATGGCCCCACCTTCAGCCTCCGCCAAATCAGTTACCGAGACACATCCTACCCACAGGCTCCGGGAGCACAGAAGACCTAGGCCACTACCAGCAAGGCACAGCATCTGATTTTGTCTTCACCTCTTTGTAAACATGTAATTTAAACTGAAAACCTCAAGCTGTTCTTTGATTCCCATGGATTTTTCAACACTTTTGCAGGGGTATTATGGGGAGAGCATAATAGCAAACAACTTTCTGCCATCTCCCTTCTCACCACTGCAATAGTTCTAAGAAGTCAAAATTAACACAAACACAAGACAAAGGACAAAGAAACAAACAACAAAGGAAAATGTATTTACTTTTCTGTCTACACCAATTATTTAACTTTCCTTAAGCAAAGTTAACCTTCTGACACAAGCCCTCTTCACCCTTTCAAACTCATCTATTTAAAAGATGGTAAGATCTAAAGTATCTGCACACCCTATTTCACAATCAACATCTTTTGATAAACTGGGAAATAAAAGAACATTTTGTTACTATAATGTGTAATGTTCCCTTCTAAGAAAAAACACTTGTACCAAATTCAGCTAGTGCGGTCCATTAATAACAAGCTCATTCCTTCTTAGAGGCTAACACTGGACACTGAGGACTTGATACTGTTCGCAATACCCAATGTTCCCACTGCCCACTAAATTATACATTCCTAAGCATACTTCCATTTCTTTGTGGGCACCCTAGAAAAATACCTTCTCTAAATTCTAATGGTACTGAGATTGAGATGAAAGACCAGAGAGTAATGAATGCACAAAGCGTCCCTCTTCTACCCTCTCAATGACTAGCCGCACCAACCATATTCAGCACCCCCTCAACCAATGGCTTGTCAGAGACTGAAACCACAACAAATGTGCAAAGGAGGCCCCAGCTGCGGCACACAAGTGTCAGAAGCAAAATGCAGGTCATTCTCCTTGGTATGCACACTTGCTTAGGCAGGTGGGACAATCCATGACCCGATTATCTGAGGAACACACAGTTTTCCACACACAAGCATCCATGCTTCCAGCGCACTTCCATTCCAGAAAACCACTAGTGCTTACAAGAACCTCTTCTTAAATAGTAACTGGAGGTGAACTTAAGACACACTCCTCCTGCTTACTATTAAAAAGGATCTAAGTTTTTAAAAGGAAAGTTTCCACGGCCAAATCATGGAAGGGAGAGGAAGGCAGAAGAGAGAGGAAGACACGAGTGATGGCCCATAATGAAAAAGCTGAGATGTCATTGCTGAGGGCCTAGCAGCCAATGCTCTAAAACCTGGCCTACATGGACTATTTGTTCACAAAGTTACACAAAGAACCTTCGCTTCTAAACATTTTTTCTCTTTAAATCAACTTCATGAGATATAATTTACATAACAAAAAATGAACCAACGTTAAACAGAGCTAAGAATTTTGCCAAATGTACATACACTCACGTAACTACAAACAAAATAAACACACATAACTCTTTCATTTCTCCCCCAAAGTTCCCTTGTGCTTTTTTAATAGTCAACTTCTTTGCACTACCACGCCAGCACCCCTGGTACTTATCAGCTTTCAGTCATCACAGGTTAGTTTTTTGCCTTTTCTAGAATTTCACAAAAAGACAGTCAAATGATATGTGCTCTTCTGTGTCAGGCTTTTTTCTCTCAGCATATTTCTGAGATTCGTCCATGTTACACATCCATGGTTTATTCATTTCTATTGCTGAGTAGTATCCCCTCTGTATCAATATAACACAATTTTCCAAATTTTTTAATAAAAAGAAGGCAGTGCTTAACTTTAAAATATGTACATAAAACTTTCCAAGGACTATTTCTTTCAAGGTAACTGGACCTATAAGGAACTCTGTATAAAAGTAGTGATCCCAAAATTTAGGCTTCAGGAACACAGCCTTGTTTTGTTTCACTTCCCTATACAATAACCTGTTCAATCAGATGGAAAGAAAACAGATAAACTGAGATGTCTGTCGCCTGCCAGTTCAAGACGTTACTTCAAGCTGCTGAAGAACTACAAGGAAACCAAATCCAAGCAAATTTTCATGCACTGTTTCCTGAATGCCTGACCAAAAAGTGAACTTTAGGATTACAGTTTCATTTGGGTTCTGGTCCTTCCCATTTTTCCTGACTGCAGGATTTTAGATTTCATGCTGACTCCTGAGTTAGCCTACCACCAGAAGGATGTGATGGGATCTCCCTTGGTTGGACTGCCCTGTGATGTCCTGTTTAGAAAATAAAATAAATAAACCATGTAAATTTTGCTTAAGCCGACCTGCCATACCATGCAAGAGTACCAGAGTTTCCAACAGAACAGAGACACAAAGCGTACGCTTCCCAAGGTACTTAGTTTCAGGATGGTTGCCTGTCTGTAACCAACATGGCTGACCTCAATGGAAATGGACTGTCCTTACCCCATGTGGGGTAGAGAAAAGAAAATAGAGGTTGTAAACATGCGTCCCAGTTACACCTTGGTTGTGAAATAAGGCAATCTAATACCCTTAGACACAAAATGGAAGTCTTCCATCCCCAAGCCCATGTCCCAAATCATGCCCCTAACAGGTCTTTGCAATAATCATAAAGGTAGGCTACATTTTCTGAAAGAAAGGGCCTGGAGTGAGCAAACTGTTTTCTGATCACCCTGCCTGACAAACTAGCCTAGCACTCCAAGCCCTGGCCTCAGTCTCCTCTTCTGTCAAGTAGGGAGGCTGAACTGGAATGGGATTTAACATTGCCTGCGCAGGCTAAAACTCTTAACATGAAGATCATAAATGAGTCACAATTCCAAAACTAAAAGAAGAAAAGCTGTCTTTTTAAAAATCATAATAGAATTTGTGAGCAAAGTATCCACAATTCTGACAGAAGTAATCAGTCTTGAGTCTCGACTCCTAATTATTGGATATTGTAGTCTAAATAAGTACTTTTCTTTTGTCTATTCGTCATCTATTTTCTGTCCTCAAATGCGAATATTACCCCTCAAATACACTTATATGAAATCCTGTTAATGAGTTCTAGTCTTCACATTTAACTTTTTACATCTATGTGCCTGTTTTTGTCTGAATACTAATGTTTTTCATTATGATGTACAGAACATAATATCCTTTGATTAAATCTCTCACTGTCAATAGCATAATAGGAAGATGAAAAAATTCCTTGGAAAAAAAAGACCACCTACTTTTGCAACAGCTCATCCTGGCAACATGCTTTTGTTTTCATTATTCATTCAAGTGCAAAGAATCACTCTTAAATTTGACTAATACTCATTATTAAAATAGTTTTGTTTGTTTGTTTTTGGTACTGGGGAATCAAACTCACCACCTCACACTTGCCAGGCAGGCGCTTATGCCACTGAGCTAAATCCCCAGCCCTAAAATAGTTTTTTTTTCCTCCACACGCACGGAAAAGGAAGATTACCTTAGAGTTGGGATAAGGCAACACTGCATAAAAAAGTCCTTTAAATTTTTCTTAGGTCTCTGAAGAAGACACTGCTTCCCAGATATTAGTCACGGGAACTAGTACTGAGCAGCCAGCCACATTTCTCCGACTCCTCCTCCTTCCTCAAGTTAAAGGGAGCTAAAGCCCAGGCTCCACCCCTGGGCTAGACCGCAGGGAGAGGGCCTGCAGTCCTGGAATCTTGGAAAAGGGTGCATGGCTGGGGAATAGTGCCTGCACTCTAAGAGCAAAAGCCTGCCTCGGGGATGTGGTGCTTTCCAAGACAGTCAGGAACAAGAGGGCTGAGAGAGCACTGGCAGGAGTGTTTGTGCAAGCACACGGTCATTCTTAGTACTGAATGTCCCAGGCACTTGGAGAGGAAGTAAACAAGGATCCGGGTTGTGCCTGTGTCTGTGTAGCCCAGAGCAGCCAAGGCCTGGCCCCGACAAGACTCCCAGACCCAAACAGGGCTTGCTTACCTCACTGAGCTCCAGAATGTGGGCCGCATGTGACCAGGAAAAATTACAAAGGCCAGTTTACATACAGCCTGCATTTCTCTCTAACGCTTACCCCCTCCCCAAAACAATAATTTCTGAAGTAAAGATGGATTGTGGAAAACAGCTACTTGTGGAATGGGCCACAGGAATAATACCCAGACCCTGTCATGCCATCCATTCTTCTCAAAATGGGTTAGGATCAACTAACTACTCCTGCCTTGCTGAACCAAAAGCAAAAGCAAATGTGGTTATTTTGTTTTACAAAATACCCTTTAGGAACATCAATTTGTGAAAGTCCAACTGCAAATCCTGCAATTCTGTGTTTACCTAATAAACGTTGGAACTAAGATACTGCTATTAGTTTCCATTAAAAATTTTGTTTTGTATTCTTACTTCTTTAAGCTTTTCCATGTTTCTATCAGAAAAGGCAATGTGTTATTTTCTCTCTCTCTCTCTTTTCCTCTCCCTCTCCTCTTCTCTCTTCTCTCTCTCTCTCTCTCCCTTTCTCTCTCTCTATCTTGCCTATTTGCAGAAAATAATCCCAGCACAGCAGAAAGTAGTGCTAAAGCTCTAGCATCCTGCTGAGGCTTTCAGCATGAAAGCAAGGCCCAGTCAAGCTGCACCCTGCTTCTCCAGACTACTGGAATTACTGCAAAAGTTCTGGGAGGCCCAGGCTACTGTTTCCCAGGCAGCGGGACCGTAGCTTGACTCACCACAAAGACAGCCTCAGTGTGAACTGATATTCTAAGTTTCTTCTTAGTCTCTACCTTTTCGGAGGTACATGTCGGGTATACTGGGGATACGAAGTAGAAGGTGAACTGACCAAAGGAAAGAGAGGAGGAGGCATGGTCTGTCTCTATTCACACACAACTCATTTTGTATAATACGGTAAATGTAAATTTGATTATAACTGGATTTCTGAAATAGTAAAGCAGCTCATTCATTAACAATTCGAAAACATGACAGCTCATTAAAGAAATTAATTTTACAACTTCACTTTACATATTCTTTATAAATCTTAATTTTTTCATATAATTTAACTTTAAAAATATACTACTATATTCATTCAATGGTCCATGCAAACGAATTCGCAAACGGGCAAAAAGATTAGGCCTAAGTGCAGTGAATGTTAATAGTTCAAAACAGTTTAACTACTTAACAGAGAACCCACATATTTTCTCTACCTCTGTTGAATTTATGGATTTTAAAATGACAAAACACAATTTTAAATGAGGTTACAAGCAATGCAACTGGTTAGCAGACTGTCATAGAACTTAAAGCTTTTAATTCTGTTAAGGTAACTTTAAAGTCATCTTAATTTTTAGAAAATTCTGTATTTATGAAGTGGGTCTCTCTGCCTTCCTGCCAAAAGCAGACATTCGAAAGGACAGTTACATGAAGGAAAAGCAAGAGGAGAGATGGGGGCCTGTTCCTGTGTGTAGCCCAGCTACTGCCACTAGTTTGGAAACACTGGTCTGAGTCATCTCGAAGTGCAGGAATCCTTAAGTTTTCTATAAAAATATTTACGAGTGTCCCCTGACTGACTTAACATAACACAGGTGGGCAAAAGGAAAGTTTCAGGTTCCAGAACCCGATGTACCATCAGGCAAGTCAACTAAGTACAGATAACCTCAGACAGAAATTAAACATTTCATCTAGGGTTTCTGATGACAATGCAAAAGCAGGAGAGTACATTGTACTTTAAACAATGCCTCCTCTGTTTGCAGGAACATGGACCGGTCTGAAACAGGAGTGAAAAAACAAGGCCAATTCTGAGCTACGGCTCTCACTTTAGAAGCAAATACACACTCTCTCCGTGTGGGCATGTACTCAGAGACACATTTTTACAAGAATCTGCATAGTCTATGTAACACAGATAGGCATACACAATCGGTAGCTTCCAGTGATTGCCTGACAACCCACTCCCGTCAATCCTGTATGTGATGGTCCTAACAGAACCCCTTTAACTCCCCTGAACAATCTGGGACCAGCATTGTCCTAGAGCGAAGGGTCAGGGGCCCTTCCCGTTACTGAGAGGCTCCTGCCAGCCTGGACAGTGGGAAAATCAGGGAGTGGAGGGGGCACACTATTCTTACTCTGCCTCTCAGAAGCCAGGTGAGCTTGGTCAACAGGCCCACCAAACACCTACTGCACTAATCAAGGCCCAGACCCTGGTCTAGGGCTCAGTTTCTTCAGCAATTAAAAAGGGGTAACATTTACTTATACTTATGGTATTCAGTAAGTCTCATTTACTTTCCAGCTCTTTTCCTGACACCTACTGTAACAGAACCAGGGTCTTGTCTCACACCTAGAATCCTGCTAAAGGCTTAGGAATGCCAATATGCTGGTGATAAGCACCAACTACATACCAGCCCCAATATCACCTCATCTAGCCCCTTTTACTAAATCCCAGTCACTTTTTGGTAAATGCAGTTTCTTATGGCAGAGCTTTTGCTTTCTGCCCAACCTCTTTTCTTTTCTTTTTTTCTTCCTTCTTTTTGAAATTTTGAGACAGGGTCTCACTATGTAGTCCAGGCTGACCTTGAACTCTTAGGGATCCTCCTGCCTCAATCTCCTGAGTGCTGGGATTACAGGTATCAGTGACCACATCCAACTGCTCAACCTCTCCTGATTCAACTGCACACGTATCTGAGGTTTTCTGCCATGGGCTACTCCTTCCCAAAGAACTTGATGCATACTGCTTCATGTACAAGACTCAGTCACACCCAGTCAAACTCCTGGATGGTCACAAAAGGATTTATAGGGCTACGTATATGGCATAAATAACCACTGTGGGAAGATCCTCAAACAAACGGACTGGACCATTATCTTAGAGAGCTACATTTCAAATATGAGAATGCCACCTATTAGATAAGTGCTCTCTTTACCATCTCTTAAGAAAAAATCTTTCTTAGTAACAAAAAATTAACACTCCTGTCATTTAAAGGCAGTTATAAGTTTAGAAACAAATTTTAAGTCTCTTCTTGTTTCAGTTGCTGTAAAAGTCAAGTGCCAAATGTATGACCTAATGTAGTTATCTGTCAAGACTAGACTATCCTTTACCCTTTGGCTTTAGTACTTAGTCCTGCATACTTTTATAAACTGCCACTGTGGTTCAAGCAGAATAAACAAACATAATCTGAAATTAGGTCTGTAGGGTGAAGCAATCTTAGCTTTCCTCATCCAGGAGTGTGTCCGCAAAGACACATGGAATAGGAATGAGGTGGAAGCAGCGCTCACCTCATCTCTCTGGCTCTCGTCTCTCTGCCATATCCCCCAAGGAGGATGCCTCCGGGTGGCAGCTGAACAAAGAACACACAATTAGGATAGCACACCCCACCACCCTGTGGAGCCAAGGAACCCAGAGCTGACTCTGGATGATGCCGAGACCAATGTGTATTCAAAGTGGTTTAGATTTTCATTTGGCTAAAACCCAGGAGGCTGCAGACTAACAGAATAACAATAATGACATCCTTTCCTAAGGTGCCCCAAATAGTCCCTAGTGGGAGGTAAGAGGCAACACAGTGAAGAGAAGCCAGAAGCACACAGTATGTAGAGGGTCCTGGCTGCCCCTACTGCAGAAGTGCTGAGGAGGGTAACAGAGAGCCCTCCTGAGTAATAAGGCCTCTCTCAACTGGGATCCAAGCTCACACTGCACAGCACATCCCCAGATCAAAAAACCTGTGAGCCCCAACCAGCTTTGAGACCTCTGAGGCTTGGATTTAGGTGCTTTCAGCAAAATGTAAATTCCAGGAAGGACGCTAAGGTCTCCAGAACCTGGGACAATAAAAAGCCAAGGTTCATCAGGGCCTAGAGATTCTGGAGACCACAAATTTGGTGACAAAACACATAGACAGGTAAACACACACAAAACTCAAGCCATAGAACAGGGATTCAACATATTTCAAATGAGGTCAGCCTTGGGCCCATGCAGGCTACATGTTTCAATGTCATCACTGCTGCATAGCTGCCACCCTTAACCTTTTACCCCCATCAAAGTGCCTCTAAGGCTGCGCAGGGCTCCTTAGGGAAAGCTACCATTATTATTCTATTAGTCTACAACTGCCTAAAGTTTTAGCCAAATGAAAATCTAAACCATTCTAAATACACATTGGATTCAGTATCATCCAAAATTGGCTCTGAATTCCAGTAAATACAAGTTTCCAGATGGCAAAATTGTAGGTGAAGTCATCAAAATACTACATAAATGCCACATACCATTATGTGCCTTTCACTCATTAATTTATCCAACACTAAATATTCTTTCACGGATACACAAACAAATAGCAAAGCCAAAGCTAAAGGAAGGACAACTCCTACCTCCCTACACCCTGCAATCTATCAAGCAGTATCTGTGCTGTGTCACTTTTCCTTGAGAGTTGCAAAATGTTCTACAAGGAATTCTTTGATCACTGTAATACTTTTATCAACAAAAGGAAATGAGCACCAAAACCACACCGCGTTGTCAGAAATTCCATTATCAGAGGTGAAAACAATGAACAATAGCAGAGATACATGCTAAGATGCACAGTTCAGCAAAACTTTCCTTCTTTCTAGTCAAGGTAGATTAATGTAGTCTCCCAAGGAATACTATAACCTCCTATGTGCCTATCTGTATATATGGTAAGTCTGACTTATGAATGAGTCCCATTCCAGAAAAATGTTTGTAAGTTAGATTTATTGGTAAGTCTGACAAAGTGAGTCAGACACCAATGATACAAACATATAACATAAAGCATTAAAAGACCAAACACACACAAAAATACAGTAAGTCCCCAACTGTACCATACTACTATACACTATCACACTGTACAGTAAGCACAACTGTGACAATGTTCTGCAGACAGGTGAACTACTTCTGTGATTCATTCGCATCTATGAATGTTTATGATGCAAGGTCCGTTCATATCTGTGCAAGTTCACAACTCAAATGTTCCTAAGTCAGGGACTTACTGTACTACAGAATCATCAACAGGAAATGCTAAGCCAGGTGTGGTAGTGCACACCTGTAAGCCCAGCTACTCAGGAGTCTGAAGGAGGAGGATGGCAAGCTTGAGGTCAACCTAGCCAAGTGAGTGAACTAAAATAAAATAAAATAAAATAAAATAAAATAAAATAAAATAAAATATTTTAGGACTTTGGGAAAGAATTATGCTGCATATAATGTTTCCAAGAATTGGTTATTCTATGCCAGAGAGGGCACGGTCATAAAATAAAATAAAATAAAATAAAATAAAATAAAATAAAATAAAATAAAATAAAATATTAAATCAAATAAAAATAAAATGGGCTACGGATGTAGCTCAGCAATAGTGTACTTGTTTACCATGCTCAAGGCCCTGGTTTTAGTCTCCAACACTGAGGGAAAAAAATAAAAGCGGTGCTCACTTTATGTCCATCTTTCTACATTACCGCATTAGCTGAATGAAAGCAGATGGATGAGTAACCATAGCTGTGACCCAAGCAGCACACTGCCAGGCCCTGTCCCCAAACTATCAAGTCATGTGAGTGCCGGACAGGTACACTCTCCCACGGTGTTAGGCCTGGACTGGCCTGGGCTGCAGAAACTAACACCAGTGCTACCAACCTGCTGCTGAGAGACCAGAACATCTAACCACCAAGTGACTAACAAACTCTGTTCAAAAAAATTATATTCAGATACTTTACTGTGTTTTTATTTTACCTGTAAAGGACACACAGATTAATTCACCACATTAAAAATCCCATTTGCCCAAAACTTTCAATCATCAGTGCTGAGACTGAGGTCTCCTGGTAATGTTAACAGTGACCAGCAGTGGAAATTCTGTCCTCAGGGCCATAGCCAAAGAAATTCCTCATTCCCAACATTGCCAAACTTCTCTGGTGCCTGAAGAGGAACTTAGCATTATCAATCAGACTTTCATAATCACAAAAAGCTGTGTTGGGGGCTGAATTCCCAATAAATGATATGCAAGTCTACCCAACAATACTCTACATATGGGCTGCCCAGCATTGAGACTGGTGCAACTGTCCATTTCCCCTGCAGCAAGCGGCTGCCAATTAAAGCCACTGATTAAGCTCACCGTGCCCTCTCCTCTGGCATAGAATAACCAATTCTTGGAAACATCATATGCAGCATAATTCTTTCCCAAAGTCCTAACCCAAAAGTTACAAGTTACACTTAGAAAACGCGGGCCCCATCACGCTGAATTAACTCTGGTGGACACCAAGGTCTTCAGGATCTAGAGTTTTAGTGGCGTTTTTTTGCTGCCCCATCAAATTACTCTGCACGGGGCATGGTGAAATAGTCTTACTCATAAGGGATAAGACAGTGGTGTCTGAAGTGAGAACACAGGCAGGTGCAAGCACGGGGCACGTCTTCAGGACAGACTGTTGACTGATTTCCTCAGGAAGTGCCTGTGACCACTACTTGTCAGCTTGTAACCAAGAGCAGCACCGCTGTGTGGTTTCAGGTAAGGTCCTTTACACTGCTAGACCTTAAACTCCTCACACAGACATTAAAAGGGCAAATTAGGTGATATCCAAGGCATTCCATGCGGATGTCAGAGGTTCCGCCATCAACTCAGCATCAATTTACTCTCAGCTCAGTCTTTCCCCTAGAACACCTCTCAGCAAACAGGCCCAGGGGAGGTGACAGAGGAAGTCAGAAAAGAGTGTGGGTCCCCAGAGTCTGGGATGCCAGGTGGTCCACTTAACCCTGTCTGTGCAGCCTCCCGCAGGTGTTGTATTCCACTGTACTCCTCCTCTTCTGGGCTAGAAATGCCTCTTGTCTTCTGCACAGCTGTACACGTGAAGCAAGAGAAAGCAAAATACTAATTCTGTCCTAAAAACTGCCCTCGAGGAGCCAATCATCATCTCCATGACAAACACGAAACTCAAAAGGATTAGGACAAGTAGAACAAATGCATTATTTGACAAATGGCTCCTTTTAGATATTTTAGGAAAGGTCCAATTTACTTGCAGAGGAACACAAATTTTTTTATTTTAAAAAGCCCAAGCAGTGGGCGGGTGAGGTGGGGCATGGCTGTAATTTCAGCACTCCAGAGGCTGAGGCAAGAGGATTGCTGAGAGTTGGAGGCCAGCCTAAACTACATAGTGGACACTGTCTCAAAGAACCAAACCAAAACAAAACATTAAAAACCCCAACCCCATTTAAAATGTTACTACTCAGTAGTGACTGAGAAAAAGATATCTGAATCCTTGCCACTGAATGCAAGGATTCCAGGTGACTGACTCCCAGTTGAAAATCAGGGGGCGGCAGGGAGACAGAGAAGGGAGAGAGGGAGGAGGCAGGAGAAACAAAACCAGGGCTGGGAGCTCCAGCCTCACCTTCACTTCCCTCACAAGCCCACGGGCCACTACGGAGAAACAAACTGTTTAGGGCAGTCTCTGCACTGAATGTCAAAGTGCCTGACAGGCACTTGCTATGTAATCAGTAAATAAATGGACCACGCCAAAGATGGTAAGCCTTTCAGAGCTTTCAGTGATACTGAACTGCCGGCTGCAGCACAGCTGCCACGGGCTCACTGCCCCTGGCCTATGCCCACCCAACAACAACAACAACAACAAAAAGGACCGGTTTTTTCTTTTTCCTGCAAGAGTTTAAGAGTGCAAGAAAAAATATTTTGTCCTCATGTGATGGCTGAAACTGTTTATATAATATTCCAAAAATAGCTTACATTGTTTTTAGAGCTTTTTCTTGGAGAGTGTGCAGCCTATATTTTAAAATATTGTGAAAGCTTAATCTCTACCCTTAATCTCAGAAGAAAAATGGAGAGATTTTTCATCTTTCATGCAGATTAAAAATATCAGGCAACCAAGTTCTTGGCAGCAAGTATACGTTACTTTTCACGGAAGGGTGATAATGGGGGAAAGACGGCAGTTTCCTGTTTCTTTCCTCTCATTCCTTCACTTACCAAACACTATGGACTTTAGAAGATTGAACTCACAGATGGAATGCCTGCCTCTCCCACCTCAAAAGAAGACACGATTCATAATTCTGAATGCCTCAGAAGACATTGCCAAAACACAGATTATTATACTACTTACTATTCCAGAACTACAAAATAACTGTTTCCTCTTTCTCCTTCCAGTATAATACAAAAGAATTACAATGGCTCAGTTTTCTCCCAAAGTGTCTTGATGGCTCCTTGTATGACTGAGACTGAAAGCAAATTCTGTTTGCATTTTAATCATAAAATATACTCATTAGTGACAGTATTTAACTGGGACCATATATGTGTTGTTTGATGATGTTCTTTGAAGAAATTACACATTGCTTTAACTCTCCAGCCACTGCCTCTAACATTTTATCAGTTACACAACAACAACCGTCCAGCTTCTGCCAAGGAATTTTTACTGGGCCATCCCCCGTGCTCCTAGGTCACCCCCTTCTCCACGACTCAGCCTTCTTCTACTCCCACCATTCAATGTCTTGCTGTGCCAACGTTCTTGAACCACTATGCAAAATGTTCTGGGCCTTACAGTGTGAACAAGAGCCTAAGAACAAGACAGACCCGAGCGACCCTCCTGCTTCCAACATGACATTCAACAAGTGAGGGTATTTGGTTAGGCCACTTCTACTTCCACAGGGAAGTGGGACACAGGAGGAGACTGAAGAAGAGTGGGGTAATGAGAGGGGAAGGAGGGAGGGGGAGAACGGGCAGTGACAACAAGGAAGCCTGGATGCAGTGTGAGTAGAAGCATCTCTGTGTCTCATTCCTGACTCTGCAGAAGTGATGTGACTCACTGAGTCCAAGTTCTTACTTACGTACGTCTACTGTGAGCAGGGGTAGCTTTGGAAAGTACCCACTGTCCCAAGCACTTCAAGTTGCCACCAGCGGTACCTGTCCAAACTGTGATCTCTAACAAGGCCTAAACCCTTGCCTGCAGTTCAACCATGAATGCTGCCTATAGGATTAATGGCACACTACCCAGGACTGTTCTCAAACTCTGGACCCAGATAGATGCCTCTCAGTGCAGTTGCACGTCCTGTGTGTAGCTTCCAATGGAGTTCTAACCCCTAAGCCTGCCTTCTGGACCCTTCCCAAGGATCTTGGTAAATGTGAGGAGAGTGACTGATCTGCTCTTCCCACTGCCAAGAAGAAAACCCTGGCTGGTGCCCTATGGAAACTCAGCACTCAAGTCACATCATCTTAGACATGCTTTGGCACAAGATAGATAATGCTGCTGATGGCAGAATCTGTGATCCAACTAGTCTTGGTGAGTTTTTCTTTTTTAATGTGTCAGGTACACAAGTGGTTATGAATCTCGTGCAACATTGAAGCAGCTGCTAATAGATCCTAAAATGAACTCCAGTCCTGGACAACCCACGGTTCTTTGCACTATTTATATTCCTAAAGCCATCAGTTATGTCTCATATGGCTGATCATAAGGCCTTGCTTAATGGAATACAGAATCCAATGATACTGGCAAGCAGCAATAATTCCTTTGGCTCTATCCCTGGTTTTACCTCATGGAGGAGGCAGTCAGGAACCTTTTAGGACCCTGAGCCAAGACAAAAGTCACCTCCTGACCACTGCCTGGCTTCTGACTTCATCATGAGAGCTGCATCACTCTCCCCTTCACTTCCTACCCCTCTCACCCTGATTACACCCAGCACATTTTAATCTTATCTTTCTCTCACATGTCCCACGTCCATCTGGGGATGAGTCAGTGCAGTTACTCCGTCTGATGCTGGTCTTAATACCAGAAACATTCCCAAAGATCAAAACAAACAAGGAGAAAAAAAAATCACCAGAGTCCAATCTAAACACAGACCCTGTGAACACAATATATGCCCTGGGATGAACATTTGGTTTCCTCTGTACACTTGAGCAGATCTTTTGTTATCATAACTGTCATCCTGGAATGATGCTGGTACCCTTGCTTTGAACAGAGCACTACAAAGCAGTAAGATCTGTGGGCAGTCTGGAATATGCTTTGTTACATTTCAACAGATCCCACTATAAGATGTCTATTCACTTTTGCCTATTCTTACCTGAAGTCAAGATGGCATGAGAATTATGATTTGTCTGTAGAGTCCACACTTAGCAAATAACTTAAAAAGAATGGTTTTGAAACCTTAGCTTTCAAAACTGTCTGAAGGGCTGTTAAAACCATGAATTGTGGGATCCACAGCTTCCAAATCAGAGTGTCTGGGTTGAGTCTGAGAACCTGCCTTTCCAACACGCACCTTTCCACGCAGCACTGATGTTGGCCGTCTGGGGCCACACTTGGAGGGACCTTAGCTTCAGGCATCAGAATACAGTGGTACTCCCTGGTATACAAAGTATGTCACACAAAAGGACAGTAAGTTTATGGGTCTCAGTTTTCAAGTCTTATGCAATGTCCTGAAACAGCTCCATCTCTTCTTACAAATTCCTGAAAACTTCAAAATAAGTTAACTAGGGTCCAGTGGAGACTAGAAAAACAAGTGGGAGCTGGAACCTTTAAATAAACCACATCCAATTATACAGAAGAAAGGACAGGAGATTCTAGTTAAATACAGTTTGTTAAGAAATGAAGCCCTTGTCTTAGAAGGCAGTGTACTCTTAGATCCCAGCTAAACAGCACTTCTTTTGATTCAGGGCTCCCAGGAGGTAAATTCTACCTTGTAATCTTCCCATGAAGGAGAGGGTTCAAGAGGGTCCAAAATTCAATACTAGTTGATAACTTGCACAGATAAAATCTCTTCAATTTCTCTAAAACAATGCTCATCAACCCTGGCTATATATTATGACCACCTGGAAAGCTTGAAAATATACAGATGCCTGAGTTTTGCACCAAGAGATTCTGACCTAATTGCTTTAGAATGGGACCTAGGTATTGGTGCCTTTTAAAGCTCTCTGGGTGGCTCTAAAATGCAGCCATGATTAAAACCACTAATGTGGGAGAACAGTCAGAGCGAGATTACAGGCAGATGGGGAGAAGAAAGGAAGTCCTCTTTTGACAGTGTTCAGTAGATACAAAAGAAAAAGAAAAGAATGAGAGAGAAGCCAGGAACAACCAGAACAAGTAAAACGGAGGCTCTTAGTGTCTAAGGCTGATGTAGGCATCTACCCAACACTGGTTGCCTCAGGTTTGAAAATCAGAAATAGCTTGATCAAATAAGTGACCTCATTTGCCAAAGACTTGGTAACGGTCCAAAGAACGTATCAAGAAACCCTTTAAACAGGGTACTTTTGTACTAGAAGTTGAAAGCAAAGAGTTTTAACTTCTCACAAATCACCTAAAAGTTCAACTGTGACATCAGAGTGCCAAAAATAAAAATTAAAATTTCTCAATAAAATTAAGTGTTTTTTAAAGAGGGAGGGAAAAGATTAAAGAATTAACTCCTACAACACTAAGTAGCTAAAACTATCCTCCTGGTTACTACACTGACAAATGCAAAATCATGTGACATGAACAATAAAACCAAGATACTTTCTTACTCTTCCTGCTTGACCAGCACAGATGTGTGAGGTAACAAGCTGGAAAAACTTTTTTTCTTGAAAGCTTTATGATTCTCCTTAAGGCAGAACGATGAACATAAAATAATCCAATGAGAAGAACAAGCACAGTACTAGAATGGAGAGAGCGAGGACTCTCAGGACAGGTAACAAAGACATCACATGAAAATTATCTGTTTGTATCAATAGGGAAACGTTGGGAGCCCAGAGGTAAGATTCCAAATGTATTTCTCCTATACGAAAAGTTAAAACAGATTCATCATTTCAAAAGGTTAAATCTGATTAGAAATCTTAGAGATGTGGATAAAGTTGAATCTTAAAAAATAAGAATTATAATTTTTGATATAAACATTCACTTGGTAAACAATTACTTTTAAAACCAATTTTGAAGGTACAGCAGTTTTCACTAACACCACAAGATACTGTATTCTTTCAAACACATGGTACCTCTCTATTTGGCACTGGCTGCCCACAGTTAATTCAAAGCATTCTCTGATTTATGAGACTATCAGAATAAACCTCTCCCCTTCTGACAAAGAACACCTACTAAATGATGTCTAAAGTCAAGTGCTAAATTTCACCCTAGCAAATGACATAAAGGATGAGTACGATAATGCCTAAAACATGGTCAAAATCATCAAGATTTTCAGCCTGAAATAAGGATCTTTCTTGGAAAGGGAGGAGACTAACTAGGACTGATTTAGGTAATTCAGTTCAGGAGAGGACATGTGCCTATTCATTCAGAAGGCTGTAAACTTACCTTTATTGGACAGGGTTGGAGATAGAAGGCCTGATCTAGGACACTAATTTCAAGAAATAGTACACTGGCTCACCTAGGAAGTTATCTAAGAGGAGCTTAAGAACCCAATCGTGCTAAAGCCGACACACACATCAGTATCTGCTCAAAGATAGCTTTAAAATATCAGGCCCACGACATTTCCTTAAGTCAATTCTGGGCTTGCTTCTCAGTGTTACATAAATGATGCATCTGATCTAAACGATCATTATTCTTCTAAAGAGATTTAAAAGAATGCTTAAGCTCACAGTTTCCATTTATACTTTTAAAAAAGTATCATCTTAACATTAATCTGTGGGCCATAATAGGCATAACAGCTTTATTCCTAATAGGTATATTACATAGTAGTAATAGTCATATATGGCAAACTAGTAATATAATAAATAGGTATAATAGGTATATTCATAATAAGTATATTGCATAGCAGGTATACATGGTAAGTTAATGCTGTTAATAAAACCATCCTGCAAAACAGCTAGAAAACAGAGATAAGTCCCTTCCTCATCCTAAGGAAAGGTCTAGTAAAAGAAAAGGAGAAAGAAAGAAAAAAAAAATTGTACCCAACTCAGACTCAGCTGCAAAAAGTACTAAGGAAAGGATTAACAAGTCCTTGTGTTAGAAATGATTGCTGAACAGAATTCCCAGAACAGCTATGTGTAAAGTAAAAACTCTGGAAGGCCTATGGCAACACCGAGTTTTAAATTAGGTAGAATTCCTTTATTCCCTTTCCTTCCTCCTCCTCTTTCTTCTCCTTCCCTTCCTCTCCCCAGCACCCTCGCCTTCCCTTTTTTCTAATTTACTAACTTGAAAAGTTCAAATAGAGAGATCCGGGGAAAGTATTTTACTTTATAAAACCATTATAATACCAGAATAAAATTAAACTACATTTCTAAAATATTTAAGTAAAATAAAATTTAAAAAGAAAGGAAGTTGAACAGGAGGTTTTAAACATCACACAGCCTACTGTGAAACATGGAACCAAGGCACTTATCCAGATAATTTATAAGAAATACCATTATAAAATCAATTGGAACACTTAAAGAGAAAAGTAGTTTTGAGATTTGAATTATCTGAATTAATACCTTAACTATCCACTTGATCTTTTTAATGTAAAGCCAGTTTCCAAGGAGACTCTAACAAACTCAACTGGATGTTATTTTATGCCCTTCTTAAAACTCAGGAATCCACCTAGAGTTGTACCTCTTAAAAGGCCACCATGGAGGTAGTGATGCCTGTAGCACTCTGGGAGGCTACAGGAAGAAGATGGAGAGGTTGAGCCCAGCTTGGGCAATTTAGAGACCTGGTAAGATTCTGTATCCAGATAAAAATTTCTCAGAGAGCTGACTGCCCCCAGCCTCTCTCTGCACACCAGCTCCACCCGGTCACCAGGCAGACCCATCCCACTTGCTCATGTTTATCACAGGGTGGCAGCTGACCCTCTGGACACTGTCCAGATACTACTTCCCTCACCTGCTACGAAAATGAGAATTCCAAAAGTTTTCCCCAACATACAGAGAACATCATAGGATAGTTAATTAGTATTCTGCTAGCCACATTTTATCCTAGGGCACAGGGCCAATGCAATCCTGTGTCCAACTAAAGCCACCATTTTGGGTCCTACTCACATATATTATTACTTTGCAGACAAAAGCAGTAGACTTTTCCGTAGAAATAAACATTTTAACCTGGCCAACAACTTACATTATGCAATGTTTTCTGTTTTTGGCTAGGCCACCTGCCTCAAAGCCCACTAGTAACTGAACTGCAGTCAACCATCTCAGGAAAAAAAAAAATTTTTTTTTGTTCTGAGATAGGGTCTTGTTCTGTAATTCGGGCTGACCTCAAATTCATGGCAATCCTCCTGCCTCAACCTCCCAAGATACAATCCCTCAGCTGAGATTACAGGCCTGCACCACCTGGCTAGAAAATATTTTATTATCTTTAATTATGAGATCTGATTTGACAGCTGAACTCTTGCCAAAAACTTATAAATGTGCTTTTTCTTGAAATCTGCTTTTCTAGGTGTTGCCATCCCCATGCATCTACCTGCTTAAAGCCTGTAGAAGCACAGATGCCCCATTGTCCCAAAAAAGGAGTTTCTCAAAGATTTTTAAATAGTGTATTCTGTATCCAACCTGTAACAAATCATGATACACAAGGCAGGGACCAAACAGAAGAATCCCAAACCAGCAGATTTCAGGTAGAATCCTCAAGTCACTCCTACTCCTCCACCAAAGGGGGCCCAGGTACTGCCTGATTCCTAAAAGCAGTTTGTGCAAAC
>RJWT010014232.1:0-21194 GCA_004365215.1 Cuniculus paca
CTCTCATACAAGAGAGGAAATTGATTTATAATGAGAGTAAAAGTTGATTCTTTGGCAGTTTAACATATACATGCCCTATGAATGTATGTGTAATTTATAAACATTATTAAACTGTATTTTTGTGATTTGTTCATGTTTATTTTTCTATCTTATGAATTTACTTAGACTATAAGATATAAGACAAAAAGATTCATTTTCAGAACCCTCTTTTGATTAAAAAATAAATTTTAAAGCATTTTGGTTATGGAAAAGTATTTTATTATTTCCCAGGAAACTTGCATGATTGAACAAAAAAAAAAACAAAGAAATAGATCAGTATATAATGATATTCTGGTTAAATTTGTTTCAGATAGTGATAAGCAATTTTAGGTGATGCTAAAGTTTGGATTCTTGTGCCCTAGAGGTCTATGTGTTGGGACCTGATTGCCAGCCTCTGGTGCTCTTAAGTGATGAGGAAACATTGAAGAGGTGGGCCTGGTAGGAAGGAGTCTGGTCACTGAGAGTGAATAGTTAGAAGGGATATTGGGGCCCCAGCCCCTTCTCTCTTTCTGCTTCCAGGTCATTGTGGGGTAGACAGGCCTCCTTTGCACGTCCTCCCATAGGCCCAAATCAACAGAGCCAAGTGACCATGGATTGAAGTCTGAAATGGTGAGCTGAAAGTATACTTTTCCTACTTTAAATTTGTTTTCCCAGCTGTTTTGTCACAGTCATGGAAACCTGGCTAATACTGTGGAGTGATTTAGACTTTGTTTTTAATAACTAATTTCTTTAAAACCTAACAATAATAATAACTGAAATTAAGTTACTTGACTGAGTCAATAAAATGAATATGACCTAGTCCCCTCTCCTCTTTATTTGTATTTTTCTTGCTGTCTCTCACTTACTCTTTCAAATGTGTAATTTCAGAGAATTTCTGTTCTTTTAATTGAGTAGCTAAGGTTTTATTTTGAAATAGTTTTCAACAGATCCATGGAGAGGGAAATGTTATGAAAATATATAGATTATACTGTGACTCTAAAGAAGTCATGATAGACTATGACCTTCAATGGTCCTAACCATATATAACCCTTGTAGTCCCTGGTAGCTCCCTTGAAACTAACATGATGTAAAGTGTAAAGATTTATATGTCTCAGGGTAAATGCACTGAGGATAAATGCTATATCACACTGAGGACAAATATAAATATTATCTGAAGATAAGTTGACTTTAAACAATTAACTATAAAATTTTCCCACAGAAATATTTCCTAACACTTTGGAGCATCCAATTTTCAGTAATATTCAAGGGAATAGCATATTTAATATATACAGAGCTCATATAATATTTATAATCTATAGAGGTGCAATTTCAGTTTCCTTGGGAGCTGACATTAGGCAATATGGACATTTCATTTATGACCGCCTGGCTTTTGAAATAAAATGTGTGCATTTCTATTCATTTATCTTCACAAATCTGAATGTATTTTTGAATGTGCTTTCTAAAACATAATCTATTTATGACCCACAAGACCATGAATTATTACTCCCCTTTATTTCTTTTCTTGAATTCCTACTTTACTTACATTATTCCTAATAAAACACCAGATTTCATTCATTCAATGCTTCATTCATTAATCTATTCATAGCTTATCAAATATTTATTGATAGCCTACTCTGTGCCAGTCATGGTGCAAGCTGTTGGAGCTATAACTGTAATTAAGTTACAGTCATGAACCTTTGAGAGCTCCCAGTCTAGTAAGAGGCTAATAGGTAAATACATATTTGAAATAAAGGGAGCTAAGTGCTGTAATACAAGATTCCACAAAGTGAAATAGTGAGAGAAAGAAAAATTCAGTTCAGTGTCTCAGGCCATGGAGCTCAGGTTGGATGGAGAAATGAGGAAGTGCTTATTTATTTATTTACAGAGTTTAGATACTGGGGTGGACTTTGCAAAACAAAAATACACCTGCTATAATAGATGGGGAAGGTTAGAGACATAATATGAATGCTATATAAATTATGTAATGTAGAATTATAGGTAACTCCAAGTAGTTTGTTATAGATAGATTGGAATTCATGGGAAGTAAATACTAATCATAATAGGAAATACAGTACTGTATGTTTTAAGTTCTTGTTAATTGTTAATGTTTTATGCATTCTTTTCATCTTCCTAACAATATATGTAGTGATTATATTATTGCTTTTTCATAGATGAGCAAACAGAAGTCAAGAGGAATTAAATAATTTCCCAGTCATCAGCATATGATAATTGGTGAAGCCAGGATTTGAATTCTTAATTCCTATATCCCATTAACAACTTTTGAGAAACATTTTGAAGGTTCCATATAAAATGGGGAACTTTCCAAGAATTTTATGTTCTTGGGGAACTGAGGCAGAGCTTAAGGCTAGGTACATAAGGTAGGATTGATGTTTTCATAAGTAAATCATTTCCATCTGTGATAACATAAAGTCCATGGGGAAGGTAAATATTAGGGAGGTAGTTTCAGAGGCTGGAAGGTTAGCAATTTATCTCTTTGATATTTTATTCCAACATTAATTTAATGAGAAGCACAAAGCCTCAAGAAAGACACATAAGAAAATAATTAACAATTACAACTAGGAAAGAAAGGTAATGAGAAAAAAGGTAAGGATAAAAGACAGTGCCAGCATTAAGCCACTATGGCAACTAGGTATACATTTGCTAAAGTGTACCACAAGATTAGCTGTAAGTCTTTCAGACGCCAACATAGATATGAACAAATAATGAGTTCACAGGTCCTATATAATAATGTACTCAGAGTATGGTGAGTAGAAGGCAATGAATATAGGTGGGAAGATAAGTTTTTGGTAGACATCTTTCTGATGACTTGGCTTAAATAGAGCCAGACCTTAAAATGTCAAGGCTGGAAACCAATATTTCATAAATACCATCTCTAGTATTAACCGGTTAAGTTTTGTGATAGTTATTGCACAACAGAGAGTTCAAAGGTAAGTTTCTGTATAAGTTCCTTTTGTATAGCCATTAATGTAGCCAGTTAAATGAGGACTCATGGTTTAGCTATCAGCTGAATTAGGCACTCAACTGACATTCTCCTATGAAAATTGTGATGGGGAAAAGTTTGCATGCTTGAATAGTAGTAGTCTCCATGTCTTACCCTTATTCCATACACTCAAGCACAGATGTTGTGCTTGCGTATGAACTGGGTCACAGGTTAAGGTTAGATATGTAAGGTAGGGTTGATATGTTCATAAGTAAAACATTTCCATCTGTAATAACATAAAGTCAGCGTGTGTGAACTGAGACTCAGCGTCATACTCTATAGAGCATAACAAAATAAGTTTTAGTCTGGAAAAAATATTGAAGCAAGTGCAACCAAATACCTATCTCAGCCATAACTTATTAAGGCATGAAGAAGGCTGTATTTGAGCAGGAGGGTGACTTTCCAGTATATATTCTGAGACTGGAATTAATGCATACATTGATACCTTATCACCTAAAGTCTATAGTTTAAATTAATGTTCACTCTTAGTGTTGAACATTCTATGAGCTTGGATAAATATACAACATTCATCCACCATATAGGATCACACAAAGTGTTTTCACTGTCCTAAAAATCCTCTACTCCATCTATTCATATTCCTACCTCAATAAACCCTGGAGATCACTCATCATTTTACTCTTCTCCATAGTTTTGCCTTTTCTAAAATGTCATTTAGTAGGAATCATATGGTGGCATCTTCACACTGTCTTCTTTCATTTTGTAGTATTCATCTATGTTTCTTCCATGTCTTTAAATGATTTTATAACTCTTTTTTTCTTAGCACTGAGTAATATTCCATTGTTTGAAGTAATACAAGTTTATCCATTTAGCCATTGCAGGCATCATGGTTACTTCAAGTTTTGGCAATTATAAATAAAGGTTTTTTTTTTAAAATAAAGGTATTATAAACATCATTGTGCAGGTTTTGCATGGATATGTTTTCAACTCCTTTATACTAAAGAGCATGAATGCTGGCTCATATGATAAGTGTCTGTTTTGTTTTGTAAAAAATTGCCAAACTGCCTTCCAACATGGATGTATTATTTTGCATTCTCACCAGAATTTTGGCCATTCTAATAGATGTGTATTTGTATCTTATTTTTATTTTAATTTAAATTTCCCTGATGACATATGGTGTGATGCATTTTTTTAATGTGCTTATTGACCATCTGTTTATTTTCTCTGGTGAAGTGTTTCTTTGGACCATATTTTGTTCAGGTTGTTTTCTTACTGTTGAGTTTAATGAGAACTTTGTGCATTTAGATAGCAATCCTTTATCAAATACATCTTTTGCAAATATTTTCTCTAAACTGCAACTTGTCTTTACATTCTCTTGACAGACTTTTAAGCATTTTTTTACATGGGTGAAATCTAAAGTCCTTTTGTCCCATTGTGATCAGTAGGCAAGGTTTTGTGACTCTGGAGAAGTGGAGAAAAAGGAAATGAGCCTTTAGTTAATAAATATCAAAAGGGTTCTTAGAAATTTGTATAAATCATGTGCATTTGAAAACAGTGCAACTATATGCTTAAGTGTGGTCACTTGGTTGAAATTTTCATTTTTATGGGAGATAGCAGATGAGAAGAGTCTCTCTCATTTTCCTCCTCCAGGCTGGGATGGGGTGTACCTTGGCCAGCAGCTGTCTGCCCCTCCTTCATGATTAATTTTGTTTCCTGTTGAAGTCTAATGGACTGGGACAGTTTGCTTCAATGTCCTCTGTGGCTATCCAGTGATATGTTCCCTGGCAATCACACTGCCATTTTCCACTCTGATGTGAGTGCAGCCAGACAGTGTGTGCCCCTCCCTGACTCCAGCCCACAGGGAATACTTCTGCATTTTTGAAAAGGAAGGGTACACCCTGGAGTGGCTAAGAAGAGTGGGATCTGGTGCCTCTAACATTCACAGCAAGCCTTCTAGAAGATTCCCTGGTTTCAGCCCTCAACCTCACTGGAATAGGCCTGCAAGCCTCCACAGAAGTAGCACTTCCCTGGCCCTTCTTGGGTTTTAGTCTAGGAGGGCTCCCTCCTGTGTACTAGCCAGTCTGTGCTATAGCACAGAATCAGTTAAAAAAAGACTCGTTTTGGTGTTCTTGTAAATGTTCTTGTGATTTATTTCTTGGGTAGTGTGGGCTTCAGAAGTCCTGTAGATCTATTTAGAATTTGTTTCCTGAGCAGTGTGGAATAGAGCAAATAACCACTCAGAGCTGTTAACACTGAAGAGCTCCCAGAGAGTAGCATCCAAGGAAGACCATGGGCAGATATCCAAGACCCAGTAGAGTTAGCTGGTGGTGTCTAGCATAAGCTGGCAGCAGATGGTGACAGCCAGCAGCAGCAGTGACCAACAGCTGCCTGTGTGAACTGTTGGCATCCAGAATTACCCCATGTCATCGAATGACTGCTAGCAAAGCTGCATTTTGGTGATTCACTATTTTTATCTGAACTGAGCAAAAGAACCTTATGATGATTGGCAGCATATCCACAACATGGTTGTATTGTACAGTTACCTATTTCCTCATCAATAGAATGATAATTGTTTTGAAAAGTAAAGTTTTAGTGCATGCAAGTACTTTTTCAATTCAATCTGAACATCTACTTAACTATATTTTTGCAACAATTCTGCACTAAGAAGAAATATTTTTGTGGACTTGAGTAAGTGGTGCTATTAAATGTTCAGGTTTACATGAGGCAGTATGACTTTGGTACAGATGTTGAAGGTTTAGAAATTAAAATAAATTTTTAAAAAATTAGTATAAAAGTAATCACAGATTTATTGCTTTCAAATGTTAGATTATTAGAAAAGTCAAGGATATGAGCTGAAAACAATATATGGCATAATAATGAAGTTCAGTTAAGTCATCTCATAAAGGTGATAAAAGTTCCAAATAAATATGCTGATAGAGGGTTATAGTACACTAAGACATGAAATATTGTGTAGTGATAAAGGTATATGGCAACTTAACATAGCATCATCTGATAGGAAGTTACTGAAAAACTACTGGTAATAAATTTTCACAGGAGGTCTTAATTGGGGAGTGTTTAAGTTCATATTAATGAAAAAAGAGCTAATCATAATGAGAAAGGATATCTAACCTACAGAACCATGAGATGAAAATAAATATTGATTTAAGACTCATAAGTTTGTGATAATGTATTTTGCAGCAATAAATACATAATGCATTAAACATGTCAGAAAAAGTAACTTTCAATCAACAGAATTTGTGTTGATTCAAACTGCTCAGTTTGTGGTGCTTTGTAGTCTAGTACTAGGGATATAATACACTGGGAGTATCAGAAAACGATCACTTTCAGTTGAGAGCCCCATAGGATATGTGGGCTCCTCCAAGGTCTACCAAATTGCTGCTAAAAATATGAGAATAACTTCAAATAAAAGATGGAGATGATAGAGGGATAGATTAAAAATACAGCATATGGTGTTGGAGACAAGGAATTATGGAATGCTGGCCCAAATTAATGGATGACACAGAAACATCTAGTGCTCTATGAGATTATGGGAATGTGAGTCATAGTGGGATAAATTTTAAACATGAGGGGAAAGTTCCACCAACTGGAAGATATGGGCTCACCAGGTCACTGCTCTGTTCTACACTTCGTGATGGTGTGGTAGGTAGGAGGTGAGGGAAGATCTCTTGGTGGGTGGGATTTGGGGGGAATTTCTCAGTTTTTCTGGAAAGGGTTGCACCAGGGCAGGAAAGGAATTATCTCATTGGAAATGCAAGGCTAGAAACTGACCGTTCCTTGTAGAGAATCAAGGACATGGAGAAGCACAATACACAGATAAACTTTTCACATACTGAACCCAATGATCTCATTTATAAAGCAGAGAAAGTCAGTCTCCTAGAGATTAATCTGAATCTCCATTCTTGAAGTCTTATAACTCTTTAGTATATTATTTAAAATCCTTGTTATCACAGATGATATCACACCTAATGGAGTAATACTGAAAAACTTTCCCCACAGATCAAAAATCAAACAAGGGTGTCTTCTGTTGTGTTCTATTCAGTTTTGTACTATAAATTCTATCTAAGGCATTTAGAGAGCATAGTGAAATAAATAGGTATCAGATTGAAAAGGAAGAAGTCAATTTATCTCTATTTCTATATAAAAATTAAATGGTATCTCCCAACAAATATTAGATCTATTAAAGAGAGACAAAAAAACCTATTAAAAGACTTCATCAAATTCACACATAAAAATCAATTGCATTTCTGCACATTAGCTATGAACTATCTAAAAGTTATATTGAAAAATGCAAATCGAATAAAAGTATTGCATACCTAGAAATACGTTTAACAAAATAAGTGCAGTGTTTCTACAATGAAAATGTCAAAATATTTTTGAAAACATTAAGACTTAAGGAGATGAAAGATATTTTGTGTTCACAGATTGGAATACTTAATATTCTCTTAAAATTGATCTATGGATTCATTATAATCCCTAAGAAAATATCTAACTGCTTTTGCAGGAATGGATAAGCTTATCCTAAAGTTCATATAGAGGCACAAAGAACCTAGAGTTTGAAAAAGCAATTCCTTAAACAGCAGTAACAATATTAAGAAACATAAAATAAAGTTTTAGGACTCAATTCCAGATTTCAAAACTTACTACTAAGCTGCTAGAAACATGGGTGTGCATGTATCACTGTAATAGGATGTCTTTAACTCTTTCAGGAAGATGTCTAGAAATCAAATAGCTGGGTCAAGTGGAATATCTAGTTTTAGATTTTTTAAGAAATCTCCATATTGATTTCCATAGTGGATTTACTAGTTTATATTTCAACCAACGTTGCAGAAGAGTTCCTTTTCCCCCCACAGCTTCACCAGCATTTGCGTTTCAGTTTATAATCAGTGGGCTCCAAGGCAGGGTGGCATGGCAGAAGGGCAGCAGTTCATGGTGGCAGAAGACAGTGAAAGCAACAAAAGCAAAAGGATGGAGCAAGCCTCTTTTCTTCCCTTATACTGTATACAGGTTATCTGCCCTAGGATGGGTGTAGCACTCACACCCCTCAATCCCAGCACTAGGCAATGAACAAATCACACACTCTAGATTCAGCCACCTCCAAAAAGCCTGCCCTCCATGACTGATTTGGGGGGATATCCAGATGCAAACCATAGCAGGTACCATGCTGTTTTTGACACTGTAGTTGTGTAATACAACTTGAAATTTGAAATTGTGATGCTTCCTGCTTTACTCTTGATTCCTTTTCAATCAGGGGTGCTCTGAGTCTTTTCTGGTTCTATGTGAATTTTAGAATTGCTTTATCTAGGTTGGTGAGGAATACCAATAATAAATTGATTAGGATTGTGTTAACTCTATGTCTCAATTTTGGAAGCATAGCCATTTTGACTATATTAATTCTGCCTACCCAACAATAGGAAATGTCTTTCCATTGTTTGATATCCTCTTTGTTCTTTTTCAGAGTACCATAGTTTTCATTGTAGAGTTATTTCACTTCCTTGGTTAGGTTAATTCCTATTTCATTTCTCTTGATGCTACTGTGAATGGTATTGTTTTCCTACATTTTTTCACAGTGAGTTCATTATTGGTGTACAAGAATACTTGATTTTTGTGTGTTGCTTTTGTATTCTGTTACCTCACTTAATTTGTTTATTGGATCTAGGAGTTTTTAGAATTTTCTATGTAAAGAATCATGTCACCTGCAAATAAGAATAATTTGACTTCTTCCTTTCATATATATGTATATTTCTCTTGCCTGATTCCTCTGACCAATGTTTTAAGTAATTTATTGAAGAGGAGTAGGGATAGTGTACATCCTTGTGTTGTTCCTGATTTTAGAAAGAAAGCTTTCAGTTTTTCCCCATGTAAAATGATGTTGTGGTTGGTTTGTCTTAAATGCTTTTGATCAGATTGAAATAAGGTCTGTCTATACCTATTTTCTTCAGGATTTTTTATCTGGAATGGATATTGGATTTCATCAAAGGCTTTTTTTGTATCTATTGACATTATCATGTGATTTTTGTCCTTTCTTCTATTTATATAATGTATTACATTTAGTGATTTGAATATGTTAACTTATTTTACATCCCTAGGGTAAAGCTTACTTAGTCATGTTTTATGATCTTTTTGATGATTTAATGCATTCAAAAACATACAACCTTTAAAGTGGTACATAGGGATAAGTGTTTGTGACCTTGGATTAGGCAATGGCTTGTTAGGTATGATACCCAAAGTATGAAGTGCTAAAGATAAACTCAACTTGCTCAAAATTAAAAACTTTTCTTTGAATGACCAATTCTGAAATAAGATGTAAAATGGGCAGTAAGCACATGAAAAGTGTTTACTATAATCACTTATCAGAAATGCAAATCATTAGAATTGCAAATCATAACTACAATGAGATACCACTTCCTGTGTATCAGGATGGTAATAATAGCAATAATAGTAATAATTGCATAGTAATAACAGTAATAACAAACAAACTGGACAGGACCTATTGTTGAAGAGGATATGGATAAGTTGGAAGCTTCACATGTTGCTGGTTAGAAAATGTGAAAAACAGATTGGAAGCCTTCAAAAAGTAAACAGAGAGCCATCACATGACCTACTAATTCTGCTATTTGATATATACCCAAGAAAATTTTTCTGATGAAAACATGTTCATACAACTTATACAATAATGTTAATAGCAACATTATTTATGATATCCAAAAAATGGGAACAACTCAACTGAGTAGAGGATAAATTTGTGAGTTGTGTGATAGCCATATATTGGAATACTATAAGCTATAAAAATAAATGAGATATTGACACAATGTGACATGGATAAGTGTTCCTTGAGAAAAGCCAGACAAAATAGAGGTATTTTATAAAATAAGCTATGTGAATCCATTTATATGCAATGTATAGAATAGGAAGAAGCATAAAACAAATCTGATTAGTGGTTGGCAGGAGCTTGAGCAATAGAAGAATGAAGAATTATTGTTAATGCTTAAGGCATTGCTTTTTTGAACTGATGAAGATATTCTGGATTAGATAGTGGAAATGATGGCAAACATGTGAATTTTAAAAATCCACTGAACTATTCACTCTGAAATGATGGGTTTTATAGTATGTGGATTACATCTCAGAAAAAAAAAAAACTCATTGGTGCAATCTAGGTGCATCACTATGATGTGGTAAAATGAAAGTCTTGATGACCATAGTAAAATAACTTTCACAGAGCAGACTGACTTGGGAGAGTTTTGGGAAGTCAGAGAGTACAGAGATATCACTTCTGATTTCTCTATCATGAGAACCTCTAAAGGTTCATCACTGCTCAAGGGAGATTTAGGGACTCATTAAAATAAAACAACATTTTTCACAGATGTGTGCATATGGTAGATTAAGGGCATACATTTAATCAATGTACTGTGTGGACAATAGGGCTTAATACATTAAAGTGTGAAAATTAAGGCAAATTGTTGACTGGCTTAGGTCAGTGATGGTGAACTACAATGCAAAACTCACTTATCACGAAGTATCAATAATGCAAATAAACCTGAATACTGAGGTTTTAGTTAAGAAAAAACAACTCATACATTAACATCTCTTGTCTTAAAAGAAAAACAACACATGTGCCATAGATTCACCACCACTGACTTAGGTGATGCCCAAGGGATTAATAAAAGAACACTTCTGGATATGTCTGGGTGGGTTGTGGACATGTGACCTTGGTGCACATATCTGGCTCAGGCCCTTTCCTCTCTGGTTCTGTTGGCCTGTTCACCTTCCCAGTTGCCATGAATTAAGCAGCTTTGTTACACCACACCCAGCTGCCAGAATGTTCCTGCCTGGTGCCCACTGATAATAGACTGACTCCTCTGAAAGCATGAGCCAGGTAAGCCATAATAGATTGACTCCTCTGAAAGCATGAGCCAGGTAAGCCTTTTGTAAATTGTGGGTGTCAGGTAATTTGTCCCAGAAACAAGAAAGCTGATACACAAGCAGACCTAAATTTAAAAATTTGTGTGATTTGATAATTGGATGACAAACATACCCAAAATTTCCATTATTAATTTCCTTTATCAAATACTGCCTTTAATTCTCTCTATAAAACATATTTTCATGAGTATAAATGTACATGTATGTATACATCTATTTAGAAAACAGTATTTAAGATGTTAAGGATCTAGTCTGAGGGGTTTAGTCTTCACAATACTTCACAGTGGTAGAAACTTTAAATTAGAAATACAGCAAAAGAGAGAAAATAAGGCAGAGAAAATTTTGGCCTGTAACATTGCAGAGAGAGGTTGTTAGAATTTTGATCTTAATGCCTCCCCCCGGATGCCTATAGGTTAAAAGCTTGGTCTCCAGCTGATGCTCTTGAGAAAAGGTCGAACATTAAAGTAGTGGGGCTAGTGGGAGGTCTTTAAGTCACTGGGGTCATATCCTTGAAAGAAATTGTGGAGCCCTCCATGATTGCTTGCTTTAGTTTCATAGGCATGGAGTGAAGAGTTTTGCTCCGCCACAAGCTCCCTGCCATGGTGTGCTCCTCCAGAAGCCCAGTGAGGCCAACCTTTTATGGACTAGCATCTCCAAAATTTTGAGCCAAAATAAGCCATTTTGCTTTAAAAGTTGATTATGTCAGATATTTTGTTATAGTGGTGGAAAGGTAACACACTGACCTTAATAAGTGAGGAATAGCTGAACACTCAGTCTCACCTAGGTATATAACCAAGTTCTTGATTTATCAAAAAAAATAACATAAAGATGGAGAAAAGAAAACAAACTCACAGAAACAAGGTGAAATGCTAGTTATCAGAGCCTTGGGGCTGGGGAGAGTGAGAAGATGTTCAATTTTAGAATATATTCAAGAGAAGTATTGTGCTTCAGGGTGACTATAGTTAATAGCAATCTGTTGTGTAGATGAAAATAGCTGAGAGTAGATCTTAATTGTTCTCATCATACACGTTTGACTACTTCAGGAAGATAATGCATATAGCTTGTTTAAGTCATTCTATAGTGTACACATATGTGAACACATCATATTATACACCATACATGTATCCTTTTTCCTGTCAATGAAAAAAATATAATTGGCTAAAAAGGCTATTTGAACTAGTTAATATAATGCAACATTAATGTCAATGAACACAAAATATATACTAAGGGTGTTTTCCCTATGAAGAATGATATATGTATTTTGCTGATGTAATGAATACATGAGAAGTGTTCCAGAGACAAAGAGAGAGACACAGACAGACAGACAGACAGACAGACAGACAGAGGGACAGACTGACTGACTGCCAGCCAGGTAGGTCAGGGAAACTCACAACTCAGAATCCAGCATTACATTTTTGAGTAATGGTGAATTTGAAAGATCTGCATATATGCCATAATACTTACGAACTTACATTTGTTCTCTCATTTCTTTGAAAATGTATGAAAATTTTTAGAGAAATGTGGGAAGGCAAGCACACTCAACATTTGTGCTCTTGTTTTTTTATATACTTAGCAAACTCAGTGTCAACTTCCTGAGAGTGTGAATCTTTATGGTCTTACGAATACATGTGATTCATTTTCTGTGGCTTTCAATTTGACATAGCACTAAACTTTACCAGTTCAAAGCATATAAAATACATACTGCTTATACTTTTCCTTGCAAAAATAACTTTTATTGTCTCTTCTTACTATAAAGTAGTGCATATCAATTACTGGGAAATAAAGAAAAGGAGAGTAGCAGAAGATGACTAGTAATTCTACTTACTAGAAAAAATATAACACTGTTAAATCTGTAGTACTTATGCTTCCAGACACTTTTACAAGTGTACATATTATTTCTTATAAAATTAAGGTTGTACAAAACATTTTATATTTTTGAAATACATGAGGAACAAGTCTCCATGTTAACATTTTTTTTTGCAATTTCATGATGTTCCTTTATTTGGATGAACTATAATCTATTTAATTAATCCCCTATTGCTTGACATTTAAAATTTTCCAATTTTTCAAAAGTGCATGCAGCACTCTGATGAATAGAATTGCAATTAAATCTTTCTACACATTTTTATATTCTAAGGATAAATTCACCAAACTGAAATGACTGAGGCAAATGTCATAATTATTTTAAAAGCCTTCAATATCTTTCACCAAATTGCCTTTCTAAAATATTCTATCACTTATGCTTATGTATTTTAGTACTATTTATCTGCATCTTAACCATGCTCTCTAAAATTGGAAAATATCTTAGTTTTGATAGACAAAAAAATTGGTACTTAATTCTTTGTGTCGCTTTAAAAATTTTGCCCTTTTGTTATTTTTAAAATTGCAGCATATTTTCTAGTTTGTAATTTGGTTTAAGCTTGACTGATTTTTAAGAATTCGTTGTTAATTGTGTTTGATTTGTTGTTCATGGCCATTGCCTCTGGTATCTGGCCTGGAAAAATATACAGATGTGAAACAGTCCAAATTTTTATGACTATTTACTTATATTTTTGGAATACTTTCATTCTATTTTTATACAAATAAATAAGCCTTATGGATAATTATTTGAGGGGAGAAGTACAGTGGACATATGTAATTATTTTTATTCCTCAAATACTTATGTGCTTACCTCAAAATGATAATTGGATAAATCATCTCACTTATTTGGGCTCTCTAAAGTTAAACACTAATTCAAATTGTTTGAAAACTTGAATTCTGTTTATAAAAATACAGTATATTAATCTAAACATTTAAGCACCCCTCAGTGACTGTGGTAAAAATGGAACTATTGTATCAGATCAAGCTCCTTAATACCTTTTATGAAAGGAGTCTGAATTCCTTGGAGTGAAATTATCCTTTGACTCTCAGTGGAGACATTCTGAGAGTGTTATCTTTTTACCCTCACCTTTTATAAAACCTCAGGATATTTTGCCAAGTCCTAAAACAGAATCTGCAGAATTAAAAGGATATTTTAAAAATTACTTATTTCTTCCTAAGTGGGAAAGAATATTGAAAATATTCTGTATTTTAAAATAGAAAATGGATTACCTATTTGGTACCCGTGTTGAAAAATAGAACATTAGCTGTTTAGCACTTGTTAATTATATTTAATATCACTAAGGTAATCTGGAAATGCCTCCTAAGCCATTTATTATTTTGATACTTTGTGGAATATAAAACTGAATTTACTCAGTAACTGATTAAATTGTTGCTTGTCTTGCTTTTATGCATACAAAAGAACAAAAACATTAAATATTTAAGTGTAATTGAAATGATCATTGAATTAAGCTTCTTTCAGATTTGGATGGGGCAGAGAAAGGTGTAATCATTCTAATTTTGAGGTCTACTTTTTACTTTTAGGAATTCTATTTTTAAAATTGCAAAGGTGCGAGGTCCAGCAGGTAGCAGCCAGTCCCACCCCTGCACACACTCCATCTGCCATTGAGATACTTCCTGCCACCAGTAGCCAGCACACGCTGGGAAAAACAGCAGCCAGCCCTACACCAGCACACCCAGTGGCCACCATCAGATACTGGTAGCCAGCGTTGACTGGGAGAACCAAACATTATGCTTTGGAGAAATTGTAGCCAATGTGAGAAGTGCCTGGGACCACACAATCCACTTGGAATATGTCAAGACAAAGAAGCAAAAGGCAGTCTGTGGCCTCCAACTCAATCAGAGCAAGTCCAAGAGATGTAAACACAGAAGAGATCAGAAGTTGCACACCTAAAGTTTCTGAAGTGATGGTAACTGAAGTAAAGAAACAACTTCATGAGGCTATAAAAGAAATTAAAACAGAAATACTATCTCAGGTAAAAGAAGAAATGAAAAACAAATTAAAAGAATTGCTAAGCATCTCTAAAGAAGACAGAGACTAAAAAAACAGAGATGCATAGGAAAATGAGGGAAACCTCTACTGAACAATATAAAAAGATTTAGAATACATGAAACAGACTCAAAGAGATATCCAGGAAATTAAAAACTCCATTGAAAGCTGGAAAAACCACTTGAAAAAAACTGAAGATATACTTTCAGACCTTGAAGACAGGTTTGCAGCTTGTGATAGCAAAAGGAAAGACCCCTTAAAAATAATAAGGAACCAGGAAACAACAATTCAACAGCTGTATGATGATGCAAAGAAAAACAATTCAGGAATAATAGGTGTCAGTGGAAAAGAAGGAGTCAAAACAAATGACATAAAAAGTCTGTGTACAGAAGTAATTGCAGAAAACTTCCCAAACATGGGAAAAGGATGTGACTTACAGATAAGTGAGGCAAACAGACCTCTAACCAGCCATAACCAAAATAAATCTATACCCAGACATAATAATCAAGATCCCAGAAATTCAGTACAAGAGCAGAATATTAAAAGCTGTTAGAGAATTTTGGCATTCTTATACAATGGAAAGCTACTCAGCTATAAAGAAAGATAACCTTGAGACTCTTTTAGGTAAATGGGTACAATTTGAGATCATGCTCAAGGGTGAAATGGTTCAGAGTCACATGGGTGAACATTGTGCTGTCACCCTAGCATAAAAAACTGAAGGACTTAGTGGGATCCAAAATTCACAATAAATATTGTGAAAGTAAAAGGGGAAGAAATGTCTAAAAAGGGAAGGCAGTGGCCATTGTTAATCTATTATTCTGTTTTGAAGCCCTGTATTGTTTTCATTGCTCTGTTTAGTTTGGTTTTATTCTGTTTTGTTTGATTTTATTATATTTGATAGCATGGACAACTATTTCAAAGATAACAGAATATATTATGGTAGCCAATATTGGTTTCCTATTATCTTGTTTTGAAGCCCTGTATTGCTTTCAGTGTTTTGTTTTGATTGATTTTATTCTATTTTGTTTTATTTGATTGTATTATGTCTGATAGTATAGGCAGCTACTTTGAAGATAACAAGAGGCATTATGGTAGCCACTGTTGTTTTCCTATTATCTTGTTTGGAAGTCCTATACCATATTCATTGTTTTGTTTTGATTAACTCTATTCTGTTTTATTTCATTTGGTTTTATTCTCTTCAAAATTAAAAAAAAATCAGAAGTGATTAGATTGTAGACATGTGTTATAAAGGAATGAATTAATATAAACAATAAGAAAAGAAAAAATGCAATGGGAAATAAAAAGTAGATGGACAATGCTTGCTTTTCAATAGTTAAAACAGTTTTTCTCCAATTTCCTTATTTATAGATGTCATCTTGAACTTTAATAAGATATACATTCTAACTTAGTAGCTAGTGTTGGTCTCAGCATCATTTCTTTTTTTTTTTTTTTGTCTTTTTAAAACAGGGTCTCACTATGCAGTTCAGACTGGCCTTGAGCTCACTTTGTAGCCCAGGTTGGTCTCGAACTCAGGACAATCCTCTTGCCTCAGCCTCCTGAGTGCTGGGATTACAGGTATGAGTCACCATGCCCTGCCTTTCAGCATCATTTCTAGTTAGGCTGGCATTAAGTTGACATAAAATTTCAATTTTGACTTTGAGCTTTTTATTTTGTGAGGAAAGTAATAAATTTCATATTTTGTGATCATATAGTTATCTTTCTAAGTCTGAAGTACTTTAAAAAATGTGATTCTGAAAATTATTTATAACACAACAGCTTCATTTCATTTGCAAATGCCAATGTAATTTTTATTCCTTTATTGTATATAGTTTTTCTTCTGTCTCCTTTCTTGAGTTTCTCTTTCACTTGATATATTGAAGTTTTACCACAATGTATCCAAAGATAGAATTTATTTTTTTGCTTATAAGGTATGATGATTCATATTTTCCATTATATTTTCATATATTACTTTCCCCTTATTCTATTCTCTTGCTATAAAACTCTTATTGGCTTTGTATCATATTTTCTTGCTCTATGCATACCTTTTTTTGATTTTTTGAGACAGGGTCTCACTATGTAGTTCAGACTGGTCTTGAACTCACTATGTAGCACAGAGTGGCCTCAAACTTGCAGTGATCCTCCTGCCTCAGCCTCCTGGTGCTGGAATTACAGGCATACAACATCATGCCCAGTTCTATGCATAGTCTTTTAACTGATTTCTGGTTTCTGTCTTTCTTTGATGTGTTCTAGAAGATTGCTTATGTTATGTTTACAGTTTATTATTTCTTTCTTCATCTATATCTAGTTATCTAGTCTGTTTTCAGACATTGTGGGAGAGTAGCAGAGGAAAGTAACTCAAGACTTTATATAGGTTGTCTATGTGAACCTAGAGATTTCCTACTCCATAATCCAGAGCTGTAGGGGCCACTGTAAAGGAGATGATAAGAGACATAAAGGGCAGTTTCAGAAGGTATAACATAGTTAATTGGAGTTCCAGAAGGAGAGAGGAAAAATGAAGAGGAGCCAACTATGAAGAGAGAGATAGGTAAATATTTTCAAGAATTTCTAAAATGTGAACCCACTTATTAAATTAGCCCATGAATCCTAAGCAGAACAAATAAAAAGACATAAACTGCAACAACATATTGGAAAATAATAGAAAAAAACAGAAGGATAAAGTAAAATAAGCCAAAGGTGAAAACACACACACACACACACACACACACGTGTAAAATACAGTGTTTATTGATATTTTATTTGTAATAGCAAATTACATGAAAAAGCTTACATAACCATATAAGGGGATATGATACAGACATTGGAAAAGATGAGACATTTCTTTTTGTATTGATAAGGAATAACTGCCAAGATATATTGTTAAGTTTAAAAATCATTAACGATATAGAATATAGCTCTCCTGTTGTTATGTTTTGAAAACCTGTATAGCTTGCAGTGTTCTGTTTTCAATGTTAGAATACAGAACATCTTTTAAAGAAATATGTTATGTAATAAGATGCAGAATGAAGCTAATGTTAAACTCAGTGTGCATCTATCTGTATAGCCCAATATGCATTTGCATGTGCACAGTGTTTCTCTAGAAGGACACTTAAGAGATAACAAGAATTACATCTGAGGACAGAAATTAGAGGTTGAGGATCAAATGTGGGAAGGACACTTTAACTATAATGCTCCTTTCAACTTTTGAATTTTTTAAACTATTTATGTATTCTCCCTCTTGAATGAATAAATGAATAGTAAATTGTCTAGTTCCCCCTTCCTCACATGAACCAAATCTTTCATCCTTACTCCTCTTTTGTAAGGGAGTGGGTATGTTGGAATTAAATATTCAAAAACGCATCTCTTAAGAAGGGAGGAGGAGACTTTATGCTGATGGAGGATGAGGAGGAGGAGGAGGATTTCTTTATGACTTTGTTCTCCTTTTGAAGGTTTTCCAGAAAAGTCAGGATTTAGAGCATACCATATTTATATATCTTATTTCTAGTAAATGGCTCAATTTTTTCTGCCCCTGATGATTTCAGTTACAAAATTCTTTTTTGCTGTTCATCTTTGTCAAATAGGTGATTATCTGTGTGCATTCAGATGTACAGAACTTTACCGGAAGAGCCTTTGGTGAACTTTCTGCAGTGGTCACAGATCCTTGATGAACTGAGAACCATGAAAGACTGGGTCAGCACATGAAGTGAGTGGCAAGTATAGTCTCCTTTCTGTAAGTAGATCCCCATTCACACTCCTTACTGCCTCCAACTTTTAGTCTCTTCTTTGAGTTAATGCACATGGTTGATGGTTATTTAAATTTTCCAGAGCACTTATAATGATGAGATAATTACTTGGATATGGTTTGTCTTTCTCAGGGCTGCTTTGCTGCCTATATTCATGTGAGATAATTTGCTTAATGTTTGTGTTGGTGATGATTAATGAAGATGCTAGGGTACATATTTAATTGTGCAGACCTGAGCGCCAAGACTGTCTCATACTCAACAAACTTGTTGCCTAGAACAGCCCTCCCAGTAGATATTCAATAGGTCTCAGTGTATGAATTATACAAAATGTGAATTATAATACTGAACATTTCAAACAGATGGGAAACATGTTGCAAGATGAGACAAGGACGAGATGTGGCACCAACCAGATTTGGGGATGAATCTATAGCACATAATTTATCAATGAAGACCTTGAGCAAGTTGCTTTGCCACACTTAGACCCAATTTTCCCATCTCCAAAGTAGTAGTATTGTACCATTATCATGAGAATTAAACTAAACTACGTAAACTGCTCAACACATAACAGGTACTCAATAAATGGAGATTTTTACCACTGCTGATATTGTAATAATACTGTTACTGATATTATTGTTTACCTCTTAAAGTTGCCCTTGTCATATTAACACTGAGTACTTTTTACAGTGAACTGTAGGTGGCAGAGAGATTCTAAGTGTGGCTTTTGTTTTGCACTGGACTTATATACAGGCACATCATGGTGATTTCTGTGAAATCTTTTTCCTTTGTGTTCTTCATAGAATATATGTTTTGTATTTCATTTAACAGCCATCTGAGTATTCAGAATCTACTCACTTTGAGCAGCTATTGCTTTAAAAGGGAAGAAATCCCACATCCAAGGAAGTGGTTAAAGTGTGGGAGAGGAAGCACATTGTACTATGTGCAATGAGCAGTCTTTGGGATAAGATGCGATGAGCCACTCCTAATCCCAGCTCTTCTGCTTTGAGGAAAAGGACCTGAGTCTGGCAAAGCTCAATCGTCTCATAATGTCAGAAGTGTTCCATGAATGTCAGATTATTTGGTAGGTATTGATTTATTCCCTGTCACTTTTTAGTAAGGATTGAAAATGATTACAAAGACACATAAAGAGCTATAAGATAAAAAAAAATCAGTGAAGAAGCTTGTTATGGGAAGGATGCTAGTCTTTCCCTAAATTCATGTTGAAGCTTAACCCCCAATGTGATAGAACTAGGAGATAGAAGCCCTGAGAGGTGACTAAGTCATGAGAGCTCTGTTAAGTCATGAGATCAGTGCCTTTGCAGAAGAGCTCCTTCGGATCTCCCTTGCCCTTTCTGCCATGGGAAGATACGACAAGAAGGTATCACTACCAACCAGGAAATGTGTCCTCGCCAGACATTGAATCTGCTAGCACCTTGATCTTAGACTTCCCAGACTCTAGAACTAGGAGAAATAAATTTTTGTAGAAGTCTCAATTTACTAAGACAAGATTGAAAGTAATGTTATTTATTAGTGATAATAATTTCTTGTCATCCTTTTGTTTACAACATCTTTTTTCAGTGTAAGGTTGTGTACTATGGTTGGATTTGTGGCATATAAAGCAGCCAAGAAGGCAGTTTATAAGACCTATATAGAATTCCAAGCTAGTTTAAGTGTATGTTATAATGGACATACAATCAACTTGTCCTGATTTGAAATAAAATACCACATAGCCTGGAAGTTCAATAAGTAGAACTTCAAGAGATAGAGAAAACATGAATGAATGAGGTAAGGAGAGCAAGAAGAAGGAGGGAAGACACAGTTTTAGCAGCACTGATTTATCTGGGTATAAGTAGGATTAAAATGTGCAGGAATAATGAAAAAGTAGGCTGTATTTGGACCATGGAGGATCTTGAATGCTGTGCCTAGTACATTCTTCTATAGATTAACATTTCCTAAAGGGTCTTTTACATAATTTTGATTCTGAAGCATGGTCTCTGAAATAAGGGTTTTGTAGCCAATCAAATATTCCATATCTTCCTTTTAGACAAAATCACATTATACCCTAAATTATCTGGGCTTGAGAGTTCCAGAAATAAAGAATAATCTGTTTAACCTTATCTAACCCAGTATTTCCAAATCACTACCAATATACTCCCACCCCCGACAAAACACTAACATATGAAAATACTATTCTAAGGAACTGAATATGGAAATTATTTCTTGGGCAAGAGTAACCATGAAATGATACTGACCACAGACTTTTGACCACTGTGCTGGTGTCTTTTATTTTATATTCAGAGATTCTCACTCTCTATAAAGACTTATCAAACCTATCTTACTTTTGAGAATATTAAGGCTCATAGAGGTTGCATGACTTACTAAGTCCACACAGGTAGCAAGGAATATATTTGAGATTAGTGTTTGAGCTTAGGTCTCTTTTTCTCTAAGCCTCATAATAATTTCTCTACTTCCTAATGCTAGAGGCATTGTGAAGGGTGAATGGGGTGCCAGGAAGCTTGGGCAGTGAGAAAGATAGGAGCACATTATGTTAGTGAGCTTTCTGTTGCAGTGATAAAAAATACCTAAGAAAAACAAAAGAGGAAATATTTATTTGTCTCATCATTTTAGAGGGTTCTGTCCATGGTCAGCTGACTCTATTAAAATTGGGCCTGTG
>RJWT010014233.1:0-21207 GCA_004365215.1 Cuniculus paca
GCTGAAGCACAAACCCCAAAGCTTTCTCCTCATGTCCTTCCTGCCCTTCTCACAGTCACTCATCCCCAAGCTGATGCCCTCTTGATGAATTAATGAAACCTGGGTTCAGCCCTGAGTTGCGGCCTTTGCCCCAGTTAGCCATCATATTATCTATGCTTAGGACCCCTTTGGCTCCCCACAACTACAGATAATGCCTTAGTGTCTTTACTCTTGCCGTGGGTTGCACTGGAGGTGGTAGATCGGAATTAACTCGCTGGAGTGCCAATAACTTTTCTATGGGATTACAAATATAAACTTCCCAGACTACAGCAAGGTCCAGGAAGGGCTCTCTATAATCTGCCATGGGGAGAGTTTCCCACACATTCCTGTCTCTGTGACTCAGCTACAGAACAGACAGACACTATCTTGGATAAAAAAGAGAGCTGGTTCTACAGAGCACCTGCTTGTTCTTCTTGGAATTTTATAACCAATGTGAAATATAGACTCTTCTAGAAATTTAAACCCTACCTCCATTGTATGACAATTTTTTTCAAAAAACAATTTTGAAATTCTTTCTCCTGATTCTAGTTGACTAGTCTGAAAATATTCAGTTAACATGCCTTTCCAATCCCATATTCACTAGTAATCTTTAAACTACTACATTTACAGCTTTCACAGTAGTGTGTATGCTTGCGTATTCTATGTGTATGTGTACGCATGGGTGCCATGCCTTGTAGTGTACAGATATTTTGTGGGGTTGCTTTGTTGGCTGTGATTGTTAATTGTGTCAACTTGGGTAAAGACTAACCAACAGGTTAGTACATTTTGGGTGTGTCTGTGGGTGACTGAGGTGCAGACCCACAAGCTGAAAGGGGAAGACCCACCCTGGACACAGGTGGCACCAATAGGCTTGTAGCCTGGACTGAATGAAAGGGAAAGAAAGGCTTCCCTTTATTGGAGGAGCCCTAGTCTTCGTCATGGCCCTTGGACATTGGTCTCCACTTCCCTCAGCTCTCCGACGCAGACTCCTGGGCCTTCTGAATCACTAAGCATGACCTCAGGGGTAAGGCATGAGCCCATGCTCTGCTCTGATGGTGTCAGAAGAGGGTCTTTCTGCGTTCATACTCAGGGAAGGCACTGTGGGAAAAGGAGTCAGGGTTCTCCTTCTTTATTGCCCCCACATTCCCAGCAAAGGCTTTATGTGATGTGGAACCAGGACCGCTGTGCGTTGCAGACAGCGATGAGTCAGTGGGAAGGAGTATAATTATCTCATGAGTGCATCCAGGCCCTTTTCTTACTATTCTAAAAGCGCATGGCTCGAAACATGGCCAATTCCATGCAGAAGGCTTGCTGGCTGCTTACAATGCATGCACTGGTGCCTCAGGCCTGCAGGGCCCAGGAATGCATGCCCTGGAAACGGGTTTTCCTCCCTCTCTCTATCCCGTGCTCAAGAACAGAACATAGGCATGAAGAGGGCTTGGGATGTTTTGCAATTGCACTTGTTTCTGGTTCTCCTGAGTTCAGTTTACAGTGTGTGAATCACTTAACACTTCCTAGGTATTTTTGAAGAATGGGTGGAAAGAAGTCCGTTTGCCAGGATGAGCGAGGACTGGGGTGTGTGGTGTGGGAGTAGGGGGCAGTGTTGTCTCTGCTGTCCCAGCCCAGCGACCTTGACTGGACTTTATCTGTCTGGGCTCAATTCATTTAAATCTGCAATGAAGAGGTTGGAGTCATAATCATCTTTAAAGGCTACTCCAAGTCTAAAAATGACAATTCTATGAGCAGTTGAAAAATCTTTTGTGCCTAATTATAGGTGTACAAAAATATATTTCATCTTAAAGTCAAATTAAAGTGAATTTCAGGTTAAATCAGTTTGTTTGGAAAATTGTTGACTAATACTGACTAATGTCTTTGTTTCTTCTCTTTTTCTCTCTCTCTCTCTCTCTTTTTTTTTCTGTTGTGATTTCAGGGATTGAACCAGGTTTTCGCACCACAACTCCAGACATTTGTTTTGAGAGACACTATCTCACTAAGTGGCTAAGTTGCCAAGACTGGGCTTGAATTTGTGATCCTCCTGCCTCAGCCTCCCTGACTACTGGAATCACAGGTGTACACCACCATGCAAGGCAAGTAAGCATCTGATGTCTTGAGCTCATTATACCAAATGCACTTACTGTGTGATTTTTGCAGTGTGCTCTGGGGCTTAGGAGACAGATTTCATGCATCATAAGGCAAACTTTACTGCTCATCCCTGGAGATGCCTTGAAAGAGGCACCGTTCTGTTCCAGCTGTGAGCAAGTCCAGAGACAGAGAAGAGAGAGAGAGACAGAGAGAGAGACAGAAACACAGACAGAGACAGACAGTGACAGAGGATATGAATATGAGGGGCCAGAAAACTTGGGCTCCTTATCTCATTTTTTAAAAACTTAAAATAAATCATTTTCCCTATCTTCCACTTAAGTGATGTTTCCCACCCTGTAGTAATGTCAGAACATTAATGTTGGAGAGGACCGAGCTTCCATTTCTCCTCCTGCTCCTGGAGCGGGAGGTTCCTTTCGTCCCCTCCGTTCTCTGGCCGTAGTCCTTCCCCGACACTTGCTGTCTCAGTGCTGCCCACAGTCTGTCCTGTGCCGTCCCTTCCCTGCTGACGGACAGCACAGCTGCCAGGTGGTCTCCAGGGAGGCTGTTAATGCCAGAGCCCCCTTCTCAGCCCTGCGGGCTTCTGTCCTCCTCTCTCTGCCGCTGTGTAAACTCTCCAACTTGGCTTCCTTTTGCCAGATCCGGGGGTCCACCTAGGCCCCAGGGGCTCTGGGGTTCACAGACACCAGCACTGCTGGGCTTCCTTCAGCTTCAGACCCTCCTCCCACGGCTCTGCTGCAGCTGCAGGCTCAACACCTCCTCTGACTGGGCCCCCTTCTCCCTCCGCAGTCTGTGCTGCTCCCTCGCCCGGCCTCTGCCACTGGCCTTGCCGCCATTTGCTGGTCAGCCCTCACACGTGGATTAGGCATGAGGTGATGTCTCCCCTCGTACGCTGCACTCACTCACTTCCGTAACCACCACTGGGTGTCCTCAGCCTCTGTCAATCGCTTACACTCAACCTTGTCGGGCCGGGCTTCCGGAATGGGCCTCTCTTGCTTCCTCTGATCTTCTCAGTAGCACAGCTTTTAATCATCACATATATTGTTTGACACCTAACTGAGTTAACCTGATGTTAAAGAGGATTTTTCCATGTCTCGGCTGAGGCCCCCAAGCTGAGATGAACAGGTCTTAGGCATGCTGAATTCTGGAGAGATGTAAGACTGTGTATGTGTTACATGGTAAAGGCAGAAACTAGTTCTGAGCCGTGGCACTCACTTATCCCCAAGATGTATAAGAGCTCATTAAAGTGTTACAGGAAGAAAAAGATGAGCAATAATGGAGCAACACTATTGGAGAGCTCTGCATTCCTTTCCTACCTCTAAACAAACAAGGGTCTTGGAAAGAAGTCATCAGAAAACAGAGATGGTCCACTTGAGTGGAGAGTTATGTCCCTCCCACCCTCAGCCCCTCAGCATGGGGAGTGTCCTGAACCCCAGTCCTTACCTGGGCAGCTCTAAGAGAGCGCCCCACAGGAGAACCCACGCATCTCCTGTGTCAGTCAGCTTTCCCAGGCTGAAAACCCTGACACCCATGTCTTAAAGGAGGAGACACTCATTTGGCTCACGGTTTCAGGGGTTTCACCCATGCTTGGCTGCTCCAAGGCAGAAGCATCATGGTGAAGCAATCTGCTCAGTTCATGACAACTGGGAAGTAGGTAAGAGAAACACTGCAGAGAAAAAAGGATCAGTGCCCAGATGTTGTGCTCAACGTCATCAAAGCCATCCAAGCCTTCACAGCGGATAGCAGCCAGCTAATCCATGAACGAAGACACTCCCAGGACTGTAGCTGCCCACCTGCCTGGGTGAAATTCATAAAACACAGGCTGACCTGTGTGACATGACAAATAATGAGTGTACTGCATGTACAATGTACAATAGTGAATGTATTGTGTTTTAGGGCAGTTTGTAAAATATCTTTGTGTTGACATTAGGTAACTAATGCAGAAATTATGACACGGAAGTGGAGAGCCAGCGCTGCAGTAGCAAAACTCTAGACACTTGTCATTAGATGGGAACTAGGAGTGGGGCAAACATGCCTTGAAGGCGAGGATAAGTTTAAGAGGCTGGATTTACAGTGGCCCATGTTATTATGGAGTGCTGGAGCAACCTGCCAAGAATGTCACCTGAGAGCCTCATGCACTTAGAGGTGGGGCTTTCGAAAGCAGACTGGGTCATGAGGTGCTATCGTTAAATGTGATGTTGGAAAGACACAGGTCACTGGGGTGTGACCCAAAAGGTCGCTCGCTCTCTCTCTTTCCTCTCCCCTCTGCTTTCTCTGCTTCCCAGCTGCGAGGATGTGAGCAGCTCTCCTCCACCCAGGCCTTTCCACTCCACCACTTCTGCCTGAGAGTCAATCAAGTATGAACTGAAACCCCTAAAGAATGTGAGCAAATAAACCTCTCCTCCTTTAATCTGTTATTGTTGGGTATTGAGACCCAGTGATGAGAAAGTGATGAAGCCAACCGTCTGGGGTAGCAAATTGGGAGGTAGGCACTGTGTCTATGAACCTTTGGGCTTGCATAACTGGATTCTGAGGCAGAAGGGTGCGTGTTCAAGTGCTTTTACTGTCTATGCACAATCAAGAATTACAAGAAAGAGATATGCTAAATGAATAATGGGGTATTTGTAACCAGAATATATAAGGAATAGGGAAAAAGTAGAAATTTCAGAGTTGGGATCTTTATTTCTCATCTTCAATATCCCCATTAGGCTAAGGATTGGTGAGATAAGATTCTCCAGTTGGAGTGGAAATTACATCAGCAAGATGCCTATAAGTTCTTTCCTCATGAGCTCAGCACACCTCGGCTGACCCAGGGCTTGTCCATTCCACAGTGCATTGAACAAATTTAAGAAATGCAACATTAAATCAATACTATCATCAAATCCATAGTTTTTATTCAAATTTTGAAAAATTTCCCAGTAATTTTCACTTTGTTGCATTTTTTTTCTTTTGTTTTCTTTTCTTTTGAAATGTATCAAGATCCAACTAGGAGTTGGACCTTGAGTTGAACTGCCATGTCAAGGTAATCTTTTTTAATCCAGAGAGTTTGCCCAGCCTTCATCTTTTATGATTTTTGCTTTAAGAATTCAGTTCCATTATTTTGTAGAATATTACTCAATTCGAGCTTGTTGCATGTTTCCTTGTGATTGAATTCAGTTTAGCGTTATTTTTGGCAGGAATACAGAGAACTCACATTTCCCTCTTAGGGAGTCGTATCTGTGAGTACATGCTACTCGTTCATCCCATTGTTAAGGTTATCAACTCATATTTCGTGGTTAACGTTATTACCTTAACCCATTGTAAGTTTGTTATTCCCTTTGAGGTTAATATGTAAGTTTGAATCTCTGTAAATATTTGCCACTTATCCAACTTTCACTCAGTTTTTCAACCACTGAGGAATCCTGCGTGAATCAATGTTTACCGCGGTGGAACACAGTACTTTCTTCACCATGCCTGATGCCATTCAGGGACGTTGGGTACATAGTGTAAAGCAATTGCGGATAGCTTCAGCAGAAAGAATTAATTACAACAACCGATTAGAGACACTCCGAGTGTGCCACGGAGAACCAGAAGGGCATCCAGCACTGTGGCAACACAGCAGCACTGCTCTAGTGAGGACCAGACCACCTTAGGGGTCCAAGGCCACATGTGGAGGGGTTTGCTGTCCTCACCTCCACGAGGCTAATATTTCAGCGATCATCTGGTTTCTGGACAGAAGCCTTGTTCATGCTCATTTGAATGTATCAATTGTAGGAGCCAGGGTCACATGCTTATTCTGCAGCTGCAAGGGAGGCTGGGAAGAAAGTTCCTGGTTTTTTTTCTTGTGAGGGCAGGAAGACAATTTGAGTTGCACAGTTGACACTGCTGGAAAGAAATGTTGGAAGATAAAAAAAAAAGATATGAGGTGCGATCCAAATGTATGGTGAATATTTACATTTAAAAATATATTATAGTGAAAGACACATTGCCATGAATCACCCTCAAGATCCTCCCCCTCCCTTCAAACACACTCATCCCATCCATCTGGGCACTTTCTGAAGCAGCTCTGGACGTCCTCTTTCCTGAGGGTCTTCAGTTGTGCTGTTCTGGCTGCCTCGATGTCCTGAATCAATTCAAAACTTTTCCTTTTCATGATCACTTAGACTCTGAGGAAGAGCCAGAAATCAATCACATGGTGGTAGATGTATGAATAAGGAGAATGAGGTATGAATAAGGAGGTATGAATATTACATGAATAACATGCAATATTTTTTATTTGACAAAAATTACCTAAATAAACTGTAAACTGCTTCAGAAAATGACAAGAATTATGGAGTAACTATGTTTGAAGTGAGGTGGAGTATCTTAAGGGAGATTAATGGTAATGTACCTTTTACAGTAATATGTGTTTATTTAAATATTCACTATGTGTTTCATCATACCTGGTAATATTAAACAATAATAATTTTTCCCTTCCTTCCTTCCTTCCTTCCTTCCTTCCTTCCTTCCTTCCTTCCTTCCTTCTTCCTTCTTTTCTTTTCCCTTTCCTTAATATTTCCCTCTAATATGTTAAAATGGTTCTCCATTCTCTTTATATCTATAATGATATACACACTTTAATAAATATAGTTAACACTAAATGTTTCTCACATCAATAAAATGAAGAGCAAGTCATTCTTGAGTTGTCCACTGAAGAACTCCTTGGTCTTCTTATTTTGCCTCCTAATTCTTCTTAAATGGAATTTAAACTTCAATCCTTTAATACACAACTATCAAATTTAGACACACAATTATGTTACTACTTGTGTGTTACTGAAGTCTTTACCGAGCATGCTTGTTTAATCCCTCTGCATACTTCAAGGTATGCTTTTCCTCTTTTTGCAATAGTTTCTCGTGTAAATGTAGGATGTTGGTAAACTGTCTTCAACTTTTAAGAGCAACAGCATTTTTAGAAGACTGTGAATTAAAATGGTCATGAATATTCCTACCATTCAACATTGATAGTTTCTTTTTTATTATTGTTTTAAAGAGCAAAAAGATAAAAATAACAATGAATCAGTTTCCCCTCAAAACTCTTGACATCTTTTTATACCAACTTCTTCCTCAAGTTTTCTAATAAGAAGTCTTCTGTTAGCCGGAACTGTATTTCTTTTAGCAAACTTGTTGATCAATCTTACTTTTGTTTTTGTCTTTGCTTTTCTCAACATCACTGCTTTGTGACCTGAAATGGATTTTCCCCCAATTTATTCTAAACTCACACTAAGCATCCTATGGGAGGGGCAGGACTTTTCAAGGTAGCAAATGTCTCACCACCGCCTCCTGCAGCATGCAGCTTCCCTGTCTTTCCTCTGTACTCTGCTGCACAGAGAGTTTCAGAGGACCTCTCAGTTAGGTCTTCTAATGTTCTCCACTTTTGAAATGTCCCTCCCTGCTGTATGTCCTAGAGCTGTTTTCCTGCCTGTTTGTTTATGGAGCTCTACTTCCATTTCTGGTTGGACTCCCAGGCCAGTTGCTGTTTTGCTCTCATAAAGATTAGGAGATGCGTGTATGCTCAGAGACCTATTTGCTTGTGTTTTCTATCAGATTTCATTGAGGAGCTATGGGCAATGTGCTCTGTGCTGAAGAGAATTACTTCACATTTTTATTGGTCAGAAAATGGGATGATTTTTCTCCATAGAAATATTTTTATTGTCTTCTGTGTAATGAAAGTGTGAGCATTCAAAATGGAAGTCTTAGTCTGCTACTCTTAAAAGACTGAATTAAAATTCCAGAAATTGGTCACTGATTGAAAATAAAGTCTTTTCTATCAAATATCATATTCTCTGTGGATTGGTGTATGATATTCTTATCAGCAATATAAGATTAATTCTCACACAATGGAAGTACTCAGGTGTCTTAGTTACTTTTCTCTAATTGCTGAGACAAAATGCCCAACACCCAAAGTTAAAGGAGGAAAGGTTTATTTAGCTCACAGTGTGTGGAGGTTTCAGTCCATAATCATCTGGCTCTAAGGCAGGGTGGCATGGTGAGTGGCAACGGCTCAAGGTGGCAGAAGACAGTAAAAGCAACAAGAGCAAAAAGGCTTTGGGGGGAACTGTTTTCCTTCCTTATATTGTATGTGAGCTACCTGCCCTAAGGCAGGTATAGCACTCACACCATCTCGATGGTCTCTTGCATAGGATAAGGATGTTTACAAAGTGAGGACCATGGGCTCCTGCTGAGTCACTTAGTTACATTTCTAAACTTCTTAAGTTGACACAATATATCAACCATTACATCAAGGCACATTTACTTCTATCTTTTCATTTTTAAGCACATGTTTTATAGAGCTATAGAATTACAGTTAATTTTATAGAACTAATTTTTTCATAGTTTGCTATAGTGAATTCATACAAAAATGCTAATTTCTACTCTCCCTCCCTTCTTTCCTTCATCCATCCTTCTGTCTCTCCCTGTCTCCCACTTTCTTTCTTACTTTTTCTTTTTTTTCACACACTGGTTACTTATCCATACTGTGTTGGTTGCTGGGACCCTATTTCCCAGGACTTCAGGTTCTACAGAGTGGCAGAGTTAGGGACAGATCCAGACCACAGCAAGCTCAGCGCTTCCTGGGGTAGGTGTGAGAGTAGGGAGAACAAGCTCCCAGACTTCTTAGAAACCACAATCTAAGACCCTCTGTGCAGGAGCTGATGATTGAACTGAAGCTTTCAGAAAGAAATATGAGGCTACAAAAGAAGCAGTGACCAGCGCGTTTTCACCCGAGCAGCCCTGAAAAAGGCAGAGAAGCCTGGGTTCGACTCACAGCTCTGCCTTTGGTTGGCTGTTAACAAGTCAGTTACCCTAAAAACTCAGCTTCCTTATTTGCTACATGGCTTCATGACAACATGTGCCCAGACTGTGCACACAGCGAAGCAGGCTGGCCCAGTGTCCTGTCTGGGGCAGTGGGAGGGACGTTCTGGGAGGGCAAGGGGTTAGTGCTCCACTCTTTGCTGTCCAGCCAGTGACAAGTGCCTGGGGTCTCAGCTTTGCTGAGGCACTGAGCGCATTGGATTAGTGGTGTGCGCCTGCCTGGAGCATGAGGTACCCGATTAGGAGCACAGGCTGTGCCTTCCCAGGAAAGCTGTAGACACTTTTGCCAGAAGCCGTCATCAGTTTTAGGAAACCAGGTGCTTCTGCTTGGCTCCCTCCTGGGACCAATGAAGCAGTGAACTAAGGGCACAGACAACCAGTCAGATGACAGTGCTGTGAGAGAGCACTGAATCATAAGGAGCTCCCTGTGGGGAGGAGGTCACAGAGCCTGAGGTCAACTGTACTCTGGTGGCTTGCTTTGCTGTTGCCAGGGGCTCTGTACAGACCCTGATGAGAGCAAAAGTTGCTAGGGCCTAGCATCTGCCCATGGAGGAGAGAGCTCTGCAATGTCCCAACCACTCCTACACCTCCCACCAGTATTCTGACGACAAGAAACAGCTTTCTTTCAGACTACTGTGATAACCAAGCAAGCAACCACCCAACCACCCAACAATCCAATCCAACACTCAACCAAACACAGGACCACCAACCAAGTAGGACTTGATTTGCAAATGCATTCTAAAACAAAAAGAAGTTGAGGGCTTTGCTGAATGACTCAGAACAAACATAAATTGAGCATGTAGGCGGAAATCTGAACCCATTTTGTTAAAATTCCAATTTCTTACATTTCTGAAGTTAGGGAAGGTTTACACTATTTTTTTGAATTTCTGATATAGTGTGAGGTCAAGGATATCTGTCCTTGGATAGGGGCTCTTTTGTTCTCAATGCTGGGACTTGTTCAGCATGTAGGAGAAGCTTGGTCAATCTAGAAATCTCCTGGAGCAAGATGGTAGCACTACTTACATGAAATTTATGGGGAAGGAGCCAGCAATCTTCTTCCACCAAATGCTGCAAAACATACTAGACAGCTGGCTTAAATCTAGAGCCCTGAATGCTTAGCTAAAACAACAATAACAACAACAACAAACAATAGTAGAAGACACATTGCCATCAATCCCCCTCAAAATTCTCCCCCTCACTTCAAACACACTCATCCCACTGTTCTCGCCACTCTCTGGAGCAGCTCTGGAGTCCTCTTTCATTAGTGTCTTTGGTTGCTCTGTTGTGGTTGTCTCAATAGCATGAATGGATTCAAAACATTCACCTTAAAGGATCATTTTGATATAAGGGAAGAGCCAGAGATTGCAAGACACCAGATCCAGCAAACAAGGTGGACAAGGACACCGTGATGTATTAGGAACCCACCTTTCTATTGGGTTGCACTGGGCAGCAGCATTCACTGTATTTTTGATCACACCTTGCAAAGACACTCACAAAGGAGGACTTCCAGAACTGCTTCAGAAAGTGGCAAGAATGAAGGGATACCTGTGTTCCAAGTGATGGAGAATATTTTGTGGGGAATTAATGGCAATGTGTCTTTTTATTTTGGTAATAATTTTTAAAAATTTAAATGCTTAACACATATTTTGATCACTCCTTGTAAAACCATCCTTCTGGTATATGTGCTGCTGAAATGAGCACTAAAATGAGCACTTCTAGACAGACACATACAACAGGGACTTGAAAGTACTTTTGTAACAAACTCATTAGAAGGAGATTATTTGTAATTGGATTAAGTTTAACAGTCTTTGGAGAATCAGTTTAACCTCCTGGAACAGGGGCTGTTCTTTGGTGGGGAAAACAATTTTCCTCCAAAGGCTTAGGAGAAAGCCTCCAGGAAAACATTCTCCAAAACAGCCCCTCCAGTCACCCACAAGTGGGCTGGAAAGGACTGGGGTCCCAGGCAGGCATAGTCTGCTCACACTCTTTTCATGAGCCAGGATCAGGTTCAGTTGCTCACAAAGGAAGCCAGGCAATGAGACCTCTTTAGGAAGCTTCCCAAGGTCTGTGAATCAACTCCCTTTGTGTCCTCAGGCCACTGAGGTTTTTAGACACAAATCAGGGGGATTGAAAAAGATAGCTTTTCAGGATAAAAAGTCTATTTCAAAGAAATACCATGAGGCACATTGACACTACAAGCATAAACCTAATTGTCTTGCCTATTTTCCATAACTGAGACTCAAACAAACCATCCTTCATCATAGTATTTTTCATGCAGAAGTCACACCAAGATAATCAGTTATATACCTTAGCCAGGATGGAGAAAAGCCTTAAGACTTTGACAGCTTTTTGCTAATTTGTGATAGATTTTTTTTTCAAGTAAAAGGAGGAGTTGGGGCTGACAGTGACTGCGGGTAGCCAAGCAATGTGGGAAGTCCCAGGGGCCGAGCTCCACTGTCCTGTGACATTGAATCCTCATTCTGAGCACCTTCAGAGGCATCGGGCTCCGCCTGGCTTCCCAACTCACCCCAAGGCCACTTCTTAACAGGCTATTTGCCACAAGCAAGCTGTTGTATTTGACTTATTTCACTAAGCTTGCATGGTGCATCCTTTTACCTACTTTTTATGGCAGAGTAGTACTCCACTGTGTATCAATGCTGCCTTTTCTTCGTTCATGCATCTGCGGATGGGCATATAGACCATTTGCAAGATTTAGCTGTTACACATTGTGCTGCTATAAACATAAGTATGTATATCTGTAAAATGAGAAACTCAAAAACATAAAAAGCAAAATAGAAGGTCAATAAATAAGAAGGAGGGTGATCTTTTACAAATTAATGGGGAAACAAGTGATGGAGGAGGGGAAGGAAAGGGGATTAAAAAAAGAAATCAGTAAAAAATGAAAATAGAGCTTTTGCAGGGAGAGAGGGGTTAGGAAAAAAAAAGAAATTAAGAAGTGTTATGGATATGTGTTAATTTCCCATGGTAAATGTATTAATTAGGTACTGAAACATGTACTAGTAAAAACTAAAACACAAATGCTATTTTCAGCTGAGAGGAAAGCTCTTCCCTAAATGTGCGTGTTGGCCAAACGCCTTGAGAACATTCTCCAGTGTTGTCAGGACCCTGTGTCTCTTGATTCACGATCTCTTATCAAATGATTGATCAAGAAGGGAATACATAAGCCAGTTTGTTACCCTAAAGGGCCCTGCCTAAGATAGAAAAGCCGCTGCCACGTGAAGGTAGAAGAAAAGTCAGAGGTGAGGGATGAGGCTGCTAATCAAGGCTATGTAGCAACTCCAAGACTGAAGCTCACTCCACCGTGAGTCTCCCTTGGAGTTTGACCCAGATCCCCACACCTGCCTCACGTGGCTGGCAGCTGCAGGAAGCGCGTCTCCTCATGCCGAGAACACGCAGGACAGGCATAGTGTCCAGCAACGCTGGAGTCCCAGACCGTGAAGCAGGTCAGTCATCAAGGCCCCCTGCAGCAGCTGCCCTCTGCCGCACACATGCTTCCTGAAGCCACATAGCAGAGATCTGAAATGACACTGCTCAACCATAACTGTGGAAGAACAGGGAATCCAAATTGAGACATTAGAAAATGGTCTCTATAAACCCGCTACATTCTGAAAGGGAAGCTGTAACGAAGGAGCAGACAATCCTTCATCTTACAGCAGAGATTCGGCAGACAAGGAGCTTCTTAGGGGACTTACGGGGATTTCGTTCCAATGTCCATGCACAGGTAGATCTCAGGTGAGGAGGGGCCAAACCTGGGTGACACAGGACTCTCGAGTCCCTGGAGGAGGGGAAGGGCTGGACATCCAGTTCTGCAGCCAGGGAGGAGCTGGGGAGTAGAGGGGTCTCCGCTGACCAAACTCTGGAGCTATCCCAGCGGCTCAGCTCAAGACCACACCCTGGGGTCTGGACTGGAGTTCGCATCTTCCTGGCCACATGATATGAGACCATGTGCACCTCCCCATTGCCTGCTGGGAAGGCCAGCAGGGCTCCTCGCTTTGTGGTCCTGATGCCTCCGTAGCTTCCATGCCTGTTGACCCAGCCAGGCTTCTCTGAGCCCCATGCCTCGGCTCTGACCCCACAGGGTCAGTGGTCAGGCTCTCCCTCCAGGCACGGCAGAGGCCCTCCCCGGGGATTCTTCCTGGTTCAAACCTTATGGCTAAGATCCCCGTCCTATTCACCTCTAAGCTGCAAAGCAGGCCTGCGGATAGATGCATAGGGGTCTGCAGAGCTGCCTGGGTTGTGAACACGCAACTAGAGATTAGTAAGCAGCATCCCTAGCGCACAGCAGCAGTACTGACAGGGGCTTTGCCCTCGAGACCACTTTGCATCTCCCTCCTACCTTGGCAAGACAGTGGGTGTCCTGCTGTTTTTTAGAACAGGGGGTCGCTTTATAAGAACTCAGTCTCAAACCCCCACCCTCTACAGTGCAAGGTATTTTGAGGATAAATTGAGAAGAACAGAGGGCGGCAGGTGCTCGGTAACGCTGAATGCCTCTGCCTGCAAACTCTGCTTTGTTTTACAGTGAACAGCAAGGTTGTTCCAGCAGTTCGAGCAGAGACACCCCGGTCCCCCAGTGCGGGCTTCAGCAAGGGCTCCGAGCTTGACAAGCGCATGTACGGCTCTGAATGATCCCGTCTCTAGAAGCAGCTTTCTGGCATTTTATTGTATGAATATTAAGCAAAATAAATGGATTCATGAAAACTGAGACAGAACAAAGGACAGAAACATGCATCTGAAATATGCTTGCCCACCGTGTTGTATAAGCATTTATATATAAATACACGCTTGTGTACGTCCGTGCGTGCGTACACACGTATACCTGCACATCCTCAGTACTTGGCTTGGTGTGGGTAGATGGTTGAATGAAGAGTGGACGGGTAGAGAATTCCATGCCGAATTCTCTGCTCACACCTGTGATCATACTGTGGAACTCTGAAGTTTGTTTAGATATCAGCAATACTAGTGCACTAGTGCTCTCACGTTAGCTGTGTTCTGAGGAAGAACTCCCTGATGATTATTCAGTGCCTGCTTCTTTACAGTCTAACTCCAGAAGCAGAAAGAAATTCTGAATATAGGAATGCTGAATTATGTACAGAAGATAGCAAAAATGTTCCTGGGAAGGATCTTGTCATTTGTGCTCTACGTTGGCACGGAGCCAGCTAGCAGGAGACAGAGAGTAAAACTAGACGCTGACAGTGGAGGAGCAAGCTGCCATTTGAAAGCAAATATATTTTTAGCAGGGTCTAAAATAGAAAACATACTTAAAATTCCTAGTTAATACGCACCAACTACTTGAGCTGTCTAAATTTTACAATGTTTCTCCTTTTTATGCTTTTCAGTGGTCTATATTTAAGGGGATCACCTGGTTTTTAATTCACTTTCATCTTGGCATAATTTGCACGGTGAAGTGGTTACTGCAGTCAAGCAGAGTAGCGTGTGGTTCCCGCTCATTTTTCTGTTTTGAGAGTATTCAAAGTCAACTCAGTGAATTACTTACATGTAACGTGGTTCTTTTAAAATCACTAGGTACTCAAGCATCCATGTCCCCATCCGCCTGCATTCATCAAGCATGCGTGTGCGAGTGTTCGTCAAGTAATCGTCTGTCCACATGTGGAGGAAAACACACCCTAGCCGGAAGTCGAATTCAGAGCCATTTCCTTTGACAGGAATGCTATTTCTGGGGCCCTGCTTGGCAGGATCCCAAGCAAGGGGAAAGGACTGCAGTTGTCCCTGCGAGCCCCACACAGAAGGCATCCTGCTGTTTCGCCGTCTTTGATTGCAAGAGTTCTGGGATGATAGATTTAGAAAGCACTTGCAGGCGCAAGCACATTGTGTAGAATGAGCTGGTCCTTTCCGAACTTTCCCAGTGGGTAGATTTCCACCGAAGCATGGGAATGGACATTGCATTCCTTTTCAGACCGGCCTCTTTTCTCAAGAGTGTTCAGAGTTCAAGCTTGGATCCTGGGGTCGTTCAATTTCTCATTCACAAAGTGGAATTCTCGCCCACCTCCTGTAGCCATGCATTTCCCAAGCCGCTATTTGTCAGTGCAGCCCAGTGCTGAGTGAAAATTCCAGCAGGAGCATTCAGAGCTCCGTCACTCACTGCTTAAAGTGCCCAGGGCTTTTAAGTGAGGGAAGAGATTTAGTTCACAATTTAATTAAACAGACCAACCCCATCTGTACATTCATCATCAACCCCAAGTGCAGGAGCCGATGTTGGGTCAAATCACAAAGAGATGAGCCGCCCTTCTTGGCCAGAGCCTCGTCCATCAAACCCTTGTTTCTGGGGCCAATAGCAAGCCCAGAGATGCTCTGTAAAATGACCTATTTCTGGCCTGACAGTGAACTCCTAGGTTCATTCCTGAAACTGACTTTCATTATTCCAATCAAACTTTTTTTACTTTCTTACCCTTTTCACTGATGAATGTGTTGGATTCCTGAACTCCATAGTTCTATTATCTGCTCTGTGAAATAATGCTTATTCATTTTACTCTAAACTGACCTAAGCTCAAAGCCAAAGTTTCTTTCCCGTACAGTTACTATCTCTTAATTTCTGTCCTCTTGTTTTTAAAGTAGTTCATTTATTTTCAAAAGTGATTTGAGTGGCAAGTCCCTAGCTTTCAGCATCGACACCAAACCCGTCCCTGTCTTGGCCTGGAGCGTGAGCCTCCTTTCTCGCTCCTTCACTATACTTTGAGACTAGTAGGAAATTGACAACCCAGATTTGCTACTAAAATAGGCATGGTTATGCATTACCACATTTCCTTACAACTGAAATCAAAAGCAAGCAAGACAAAGCAAAATCATGACTGAGATGTAATGAAGAATTTGGCTGAAATTCACAGAACTGTGAAAATTAATGCTTTGGTTCTTACAAACAAGTTTTACATGTGCATTCCTGTGTTGATTCAGCAGATAGCTCGGTGGCCTGTAGCTGCAGGAAGCCTGGGTACCCCTCAGCCAGGGGACTCACCACGTACTGTCCACTGCTGCTCTCAGCTCCTAAGCCCCTCGCTGAGAAGGGGGAACCGTGAGAAAATGCAGCACCCCACCATCGCCTGAGATGTGTTCCAAGACCCCAAGTGGATTCCTGAAGCCATGGATCACCCTAAATCCCATATGCACTGTGCACATGTCTAGTTTTGATCAAGTTTAAGTAATAAATTAGGCAAAGTGAGGAATTAATAGCAATAACTAAGAATAGAACAATTATACTGTGATAAAAGTTATTTAATGTGATCACTGTAAAAATATCGTCCTTCCACCTCTTCTCTCAAAGGAAGCACTCACGGCTTTTCTTCTGCACATCTGATAGCCAGGATGGCCATTCCGGGAGCCCAGGACCATTATTACCTGCTATGGTTTAGGTCTAGAATGTCCTGCAAACCTCTCATCTGTGCAGAAGGTGATTGGATTGTGGGAGTGCTGTACTCGTCAGTCTATTGATGAGCTCACAGCTAAGTGTACTGTGAGGATGTGGGGCCTGGTGGGAAGACGCGTGTCCCTGGGGCTGTGCTCTGGAGGTGCATCTCTCCCCTGGCTCATCCCTCTCTCAGTGCTTCCTGCCTGCCATGGAGGGAGCAGTTTTCCTCTGCCAGGCACTTTTGCTGTGATGTTTCAGCTTTGGTGCCTCCCAGTCATGGACTGAATCCCCCGAACTGTGAGCCTAATTACACCTCACCTTTAAACTGTGGGTGCTGTGCACTGTGTCCAGAGATAGGAGAGTTGACTAGTGCAGCAAGTGAGATGAGAGTCTCTTGACTATAGCAGTAATGGAGATGGTTACTAAGTGACTGATGGGTGGGTAGTACACACTATGTGAAACACTGGATGTTAGAATGATTCACATCTCAGGCTGGGTGGGAAGGGACCACATGAGACATCATCACCCTTCTCAGAATGGCATGCGATTTAAAACTTACAAATTGTCTATTTCTGGGCTTTTCCATTTAACATTTTTGGACTGCGGTTGACCTCTGGTCACTGACTCCACAGAAAGCACGGCCCTGAGTAAGGGAGAATGATCGTGATGCCCACAGACTTTCTTCCACTCAGCTCCTTCCCTCTGGCTTCTGTTTCCCTTGTCCCTCCCTGCTTACCTGACCCCCCTCCACGTGACCTCTCTAAGCTCCTGCAGCAGCCGCCTTGTCCAGGAATGAGGGCAACTCCTTCATTTCCCAACTCCTCATGGAAAGGGCTAGGAGCTCTTCTCTCTTCCCTGTGGCCAGCCTTCTCATGTCTGGCCTTCTCCTCTCCAGAGATGACCACCATGGGAAAGCGTGCCCTTACTCCCCCTTCTCGGTGACGCCTCCCCAGCCACATCTCCTCTGCCTGACGTCACACTTCTATGCCCCCTTTGTCAACCACTCTGAAGACCCACCCATGCTCATAAAGTGCACTGCCTCTCCCTCATCTCTCCAAAATGCACTCCAGCAGGCCTGTGTCCCCAACACTCACCCCAGCAGTGTTGGCCCACATCGTGCAGGGTCTCCTTGAAGCTAAGCCCAGTTTGACGGCCATGAGACCCTTAGAGTCCACTGTGCCACAGGCAGGTGGTTTTTCTCACAGGACTTTTCCTTCCTTTCATCTCTGATCTCTTCCTTTCTATGCCCCAGAGTCCTGCTCCCCCCTCCTCCTCTCCACACCTCCCCCTCACGCTCTCACAGCACTGTACAGGCTCACGGTTTCATACCCACGTGGTCTCAGCTGACGGCGCATCTCCCCTGCATGCGTCTTAACCCCTAAACATGGAGTCATCTGTAGCACCAGTCTTCCTTGCAATCTGATCCTTTGGCTCAGGAGATCATTTCGGCAGCATTTGGAGAATCTGTGCACCAGACTAGTTAGATCTTATTCTCTTCCGAGCAGCCACTCTCTGCTGAGCACCGCACTCTCAGGCAGTTCCCACGATGGACTCATATTTAGCTCCCCTGCCTGCTCCTACCTCACACTCTTCCCCCAGAGTTGGCCCTGAACACAGACGCCAGAGTGGTGCATTAAAGATGTCAGTCTGCCCCCGAGATCCCCCCACAGGGAGAATTTCCCTTCCTTTTTCTAGAATGGCTCATCACACTCTACAAGACTCAGCTCCCACCTGAGTTCTCGTTACTGACTTCCTAATTCTCTCTTCCCAGCTACTCCTGCCACCAGCTGGTCCTCAACCCCAGCAGTGGACTCCAGCCTCAGGACCTTTGCACAGGTGCCTTTTCTGCTAGGAAAGCACTTTCTCAGACATCCCTGTGGCTCCTTCTCTCTCTTTAGGAATTCCACAACATCCTGCTTAGTCCTAACCTGGCCATCATAGTTAATATCCTGACCAGCTGCCCCTTTTGCTCTCTATTCCTTCCTCTGCCCTATTTTATTCTCCTATTTGCCATTTGTTGTATTTACAGTGTTAGTTCTTTATGCATGCTGGAATGGGAGTCTTAGGAGAACAGGAATTTCTCTCCTTTGCCCGCTCTGGGCTCCTGGGCTCCTGGCCCATGTTAGGTACTTGCTAGTTGAACAGCTGACCTGTGTGTCAGAAAATCAAATCTTCCCAGCAGCTATCCTGGCCTACTGACTTCAAAACGACTGAGAGAGACCCACGTGGAGATAGATGCTTGTGGGGAGGCAGAATGCTGCACCCCAGGAAGAGGACTTCAGGAGAAGCGCTGGTCGAGTTTCCAGGAAAGATGGTCATCTCGATTCCATGCTCAGTATCTGCTCTCGCACTGGTGATGCTCCCCCAGGGAGGGCAGCAGGCGCCCCTGTCACATGCCCCTGCCTCCTCAGTTCCAGGGAAGCACAAGCTTTTGGCTAAAGTGCTTCCAGCCTCTGGGTGTCTAACTGCCTGGGCTCAGGTCCCAGCTCAGCTGCTTTCCGAGGAAGTCATGTATGTGCTGGGGTCTCCTGCTCGGGCACAGAGAGGAGTTGAACTTCATGCTAAGAGAGGCAGAGCAGTTGGTCTTGTAGCAGATGCCTGGTGGACACTGAGCTGCGGTTCTGGAGGGTCATTCTGGAGGCAGAGAGTAGGACTAGGTGGCACTGAGGGTGGCAGGACTGTGTCACAGGTTGGTGACAGCTCCATGACAGTGAAGGGGAAGGGAAATGACTGTGTCTAGAGGTACACTGCTCCAAAGGACTTGCCGATCTACAAAAATGTGAAAATGAAGATCGGCGATGTATTTGCTTCTCTGTTAGAGATCTGGGTGAAAATTTATCTAACACATACTTATTGGATGTTGTTGCTCATGTAGTTCAGCTAGAAATAATTTTATACCTTAGTAATAAGAAGATACAGGGAGTTTATTTTCCCTTATTCTTGTGAAATTATTGACAGATAATCATCATGACGAACATAAAGCTGAGAATCCCCATAAAGTGCTGGGGTCGCAGAATAGCAGTGCTGGGTCAAGCCCTTCTGCTCCCACAAACTGAGCACAGCTGTTTGGTACCAAACCCATCGCCAGCACCTGCCTGACATCCACAGTTGCCACCCCCGACAATGCGGCAGAAGCACAAAGTGGCACTGCACGTGCAGAGAAACCAGTTCTTGATACATCCTCTCATTTTTAATAAGTGCAACCTAATACCTGATCTCCTAATTTGGTTACTAGTGACTGTGTGATTATATAAAATGACTGCAACCCACTTCGGTCTTTAGTGACTGTGAAGTTTGTTTTATATTTCCAGTAATACTGGAATGAAAAAACTTGAACTATAATTGTTTTCAGATCAGCTGATCAGCCAACCAGGTAATCTGAATAAGTCAGCTAAAAGTTAGACAGATATATTTGTTAAACTAGCTTATGAAAGGAAAATACAGAAAATGGTCATTTATATAATAGCGATTGTATTAAAATATAATGAGTCGTATGCTGAAGAATTTTATGAATTTACAAAGCCAACCCTTTGAAACCTGTCTTTCAGCATAAAGGAAATGTTCTGAAGATAGCCAAAGACCTTACAAGGTTCAAAAACTCCTGACAAATTTCTAGAATGGATCTGCTGCCCTAGATGTGATGAACAAAGTGTCCCTGGGGACACTACAGGGACAGCAAGCAATTGCAGACCCTCTTCATAGCTAACATCGGACGGAAGACAGACACACAAGTGGGGAGTTAAGGTCCATTTACATCATCCTTTTTTTTGTAGAGTGTTTGATACTATACTAAATAAATAGCTGCCAAGATGGCAAAATATGTATACAAGTATAAAATGAGTAGCACCCCAAAGGGCACAGATACTAAGTTAGCATAATCTCTATGAACAGATTTCAAGTGGGTCTTTGGAGCTTCTGGTCATCTTAGGTAAGAAGGAAAACAAAATCGCAGAATTCTAATTATGAGAATGGAGAAAACCAGTCAAGCTCTGGGCGACACATAGAGTTTTCTTCATCCCAGTTTTTTTTTAGTTGTAGTTTTCTTTAATTGATATCGACATATCTGTTATAGTAAAATTAATGCATTATTCAGAAGATTCGCACAGAGCATATGAACCAATATGTAACTGAGGCTCTTAATACAATTTTTTTTTTTGATACTGGGAATTGAACTCAGGGCCTTGTGCTTGCCAGGCAGGCGCTGCACCGCTGAGCTACATCCCCGGCCCTTAGTACAGTTTCTGACAGCGCAACTTCCCTGGATTGCATGGCTCTGTCCCGGGAACGCTCAGCAGTGGGAGCAGGAAAGGAGCCTTCGCCTTCAGGCCTGAGCCGGGAAGAGCTGAAGGCAGGAGCCGCAGCCCGGGGTGGCTGGTGGTCTGCTCAGCTCTATCCTCAGCGCGGGGAGCACCTACGTGTGGGCTGGACTTCACTTCTGTGGACCAGAATCCTGATGCTGCAGTCTCCTCCAGGACCACCCTGACAGCCACTGTCCTTCATCCCTGAATGGGAGCAATCCTAGCTCAGAAAACATGGCCCAGTGTGGGAATAATTGATTTTTTATTGAGATAATAGAATATGTATTCAAATGTTTAAATTATGATTATGGAAACCACCTGGACCATGTGGGATTATACTAGTATACCAGCAGTTAAGAATTATGGAGGGGGGACTAGGACGGTGCTCAACGGTTTCCACATTCCTGGTATTCATGTCCTTCCATAGCATCCCCTCCCTCTGACTGTAGGATGGACAGACTGACTTACTGCTAACCCAGTGAGCTTCTCTGCCTTTCTTGGCAATACCTGTGGCTTTTTCAGTAAATCCTGATGGTGTGGAAGATCGCTGTCTTCCCAATTTTTCCTACCACAGAATTGTCC